>SCLH01001867.1:81314-112817 GCA_004367855.1 Oikopleura vanhoeffeni | reverse complement strand
ATAGCGTCCGTCGGTTACTCCCTTAAGAATGTTGAGAAATTAAAAATATAAACGATTGCAAGAATGAACACTTTTATTGGAGATTAAAAGTATAAAAAAAAATTTCACATTTTTTTTCTTTCATAAATCAATCCGAAAACATGTACTAATCTGCCACATCGCTGCTACCCCCTTAAATGATGTTTAAAACTTCGTTTTCAACCAGTTTTTACAGGGAATTCTACCTAACCATATCCCTTTATCACACCTGTGTGAATATCCCGGCCTCACTACTTACAAACACACTACGTTTGCTAATCAGGGCCGGGATATGTACAAAAGTGTGATAAAGACATATCCTTAAATTACTACTGAAGCCTCATTTAATTAATTAATTTATATTCAATTCTTTTACGTGGAAAAAATATGTGTTTTTTCTAAATCATCGTTTTTAAAACAAACTAATTTTTCAACTTGAGATATAATTTATATCATATAAATATAAAACAGATAGACAAAACATTTCGGAATCGGGGGGAATTAGTCAAAACCTTTTCGATTTATTCATAAGTCGTCAGCATGCCACATTTTTGCTCCAACTAACCTATGCCAATCAAACGTTTGAATTTGGCAAACACTTGCGTGTTTGTAAATTTTAGCGTTTTGATTGGCAGAGTGGTGAAGCAAAGTTAGGTGAAGCAAAAACTTAGACTGGGAGCAAAAATGTGACATGCTGTATAAAAACTGTTGGATCATTATGTGGCGCGGCAAAATTTCGCACACAATTTGACATTTTTGTTTTCTAGAGTAGATTACCTCAATTGAAACATTTCTACAGACCTGCAAGAATTAATCGATAATTGATAACCAAAACATACTATTTAGCTGCAAAATCAAAGAGCATTGTTCTTACTCCGTAGAGAAACGAAACACTAGTGGTAAACTTCAAGCGATTTTCATCAAAGGGCTGAATCCGAATACAAAATATGACATAACCATCAAGGCGTTTTACAACACAGAAGATGGACGGTCGATTTATTCTAAAAACTTGTCCGTGAGTTTCACGACAAGGTTGCTCAAGGACGAACGATGTTTTAATGAGCAAGCCGTAAGTGAACACTTTTCTTAGTATACTGGTTCAAAATCGGGCCGTAAAGCTTCACTTATGTTCATAAATAGCCCTTTGTAAAGTTCCAAAATACCAACAAATAAATTACTATCGATTGAGTAAATAACAGTATATCAAATTTTAGCCAGGGATTGCAGCTCTATTTAGCAAACAACACTGATAAATGAGAAGTGAGATAAATCATCTAAAGCTAATTGAACGCAAGCCAATCATCATGTGTATAATCAGTGTGAAATAATCTAGAGCTGCAATCGCTAGTTCAGATCTGACATGCTCTATGTTAATTTTAATTTGGCGCATGAAGTCTGCAATATTTACATGCATGACGATTTTATTTAGGGAAAATATATTTATCAATTCGACGAATATATCAAGGATTCAACGGGCAAAGACGAAAAATGTATTTGCGTTGGAAGT
Source organism: Oikopleura vanhoeffeni (assembly GCA_004367855.1). Classification (NCBI taxonomy): domain Eukaryota; kingdom Metazoa; phylum Chordata; class Appendicularia; order Copelata; family Oikopleuridae; genus Oikopleura; species Oikopleura vanhoeffeni. The sequence continues at coordinate 111,292 of SCLH01001867.1, read as the reverse complement.
GGGCAGGGAAATTCAACATGTCTGTTACAAAATGAGAAAAACAACCGAAAGGTATTTCGATTTAAATAAAATTAAGACTAAACATTGGTTAATTTTGCCACAGGCGTTATTTTCAGCAAAATCAGGCCATAGAAAACATTTCGTGAATAAGTTGATTTCGGTCTGGATTTTAAATAGTACTATTATAGTACTCCTCTACCTGCGCACGATGTTTAATTACCCACCTGCGCACCTATGAGTTAGAATTGAAAAATATCTTACATTGAGTGACCCTCCGAAAAACATCATTTATTTTTAAGGTGATTTGAGAAATTTTGTTATTCAGCTGAAAATTGCATCCAAGTTATCCGTTACATTTGTATGCATGAAATATTAATCTCAGCAAGTGAACTTTGATAGATTTGTTAATAGTCCAAAAATGAGTGATCTAGTTTGCCTTTGTATTCTTTTCAGTGTATATAACAAAAAATTGCATCCGAATGAGGCATTTCCGGTCTCATGAACAATTGCTGAATGTTACTTCCCCATAATATTTTTTTTTGTGTTTCAAAACACAACAGCTCAGGTGGAGTTAAATTGAAGAATGTATTCTTTCAATTTCCTACTATTTAACATTTTATTACAAAAACTGAGAAAAATTGAATCGTTGTGACATAAAGCTTTTCTTATTACAAATGTTCAATTAAATTTATTTTTATTTTGGTCCCAATGTGCCCTCAAAACAGACAACCTTTATATTTTTCATCGCAAATGCTTTGAGGAGGTTGTAGGGTCTTTAATTTCAAAATGTCAAATAATTGATTTAAGGACCCTACAACATCCTTAAGGGTATCCCGGTCCCTAATTTGACATATTCTCGATAAAATATTAGCCAAACACGACTTCAAAGATATTATTCAGATTAGCCAGTTTGTAGAACTAGCCTTCAACTTGTGTAAAACATGTGTCAAAACTATTTTGCATGCATACACACCCAGACACATAAGCGAGACAATTACACTATAAATTGAGTGATGCGTGAAACATCGACAAAAAATAAAATTCAACCTGTAGTATTCAAAACTTCTGTGGAGCCGTTTTGGCGATAAGAGCTATATTTTTTTTTAGAATATACGATAGACCACCGTTAAATTTCAAAAATCACTCAAATTTTTGCAAAAGGTAGCTCAAAACAAATAAAAACTTCTGTGGAGCGTTTTTTTCGAATTTCGATCCCAAACTCAAAATATGAATTTTTCAAGGTCACGCTTAAAAGCTTTGTGATCAAATTAATCATTTAGAGAAGGTTTTTGCGTTCTAATCAAAAAAGCTTCATTTCTTTCATGGTCTTTTTTATGCCTAAAGCTTTTTCCTACAATTTTGAATTGATTTTTGAAGAAGTCAAATTTGGCTTTCGCTAGACTAGTGAAATTTTGAAGATTTTTATCGATAAAAAGTTGGGCCTCATTTTTGTATTTTTCACATTCTAAAATGTGATTATTACAATATAAAGACAAATATGGTATAAGTGTACCACCCTGGCATGATTTTCACAAATTAAATATTGAAATAATATCGAAATAAGATATTTTGAAATTTAACTTATAAAAAAATATTTTCGCCCCAGAACTAAAAACTGGCTCATTTCAACTTTTTATTCTATTTTCAAGCCGAAAATTATGTTATCAGAAGTTAGACTTAGACGAAAAATGGCTTTTCAATCAACTCGCCATAAAATTTGAACCTATTAGCGAAAAAAATTTGAAATATTTTTTTCGATCTGAATAAACGATTTTAAAAATGTTTTTGAAAGAAAAGTGTCTGCAAACATTTTTTGTGCCATTTTTGGATGCTTTAAAGTGGCTTGAGCCTTTCAAAAGGCTCTATGCCTCCAATGGTTAAAGGTTACCATTTTGTTAAAACTACAATAAAAACTAAAATAAAAACTACAATAAAAACTACAATATGAAATAACTAATTTTTAAGGGAACTGACGGTCGTGCGGCTCACAGTAAACCTGTCTTAATTCATGATAATACATCTGGCAAAGACTTTGAAGAGCTTTCACTCGATTTAAATGATTTTTTCCCAATGGAAAATGAGCCAGTGACACCGGAAATAACGTCGTATACTACCGATTATTTACATAAACTTTCCGACGATTCATGGTATAATCCCACACAGCAACCTGTTATGGATGAGCCAATTTTTGAAATGAGAAGACATTTCTACCCAATTGCTGGTCGAAAACGAAGCTTAGACAGAATTCGGAGGCCTCGCCATTAAGACTGTATCTGTAGACTCAATACACGAGAAAATGACTTAAGGGGGTGGTATGTGACCTCCGATTTTTAAAAAATATGAGATTTTTGTTCCTTTATCTCGAAATGAAGAAAAAATTGGTCCTACCGCCTAAGTTCCAAGTGGTGCCGCGTCGAGATCAAAAGTAATTGTTAAAAATAACCATATGCTAAAATATAATTATAATTTCGATTTTTTGAAGAATAGTAATGGCATTGCTATTATAGCATCATTGGTTCTCGTTCGAAATTCTCGATCTTTTTCAATTTTCAAGATAAAGCCTAATAGGCCTCTGAAAGCGGCTATATCCCTTTATCACTTTTTGGTTAGAATGCGTAGCCACTACTCCTTTTAACGTGTGATTTTAACGTTGTGGCTACGCATTCTAACCAAAAAGTGATAAAGGGATATATCGGGTAACCCGATTTGAGTTAAGTAAAATGAATCACTTTTGGTCTCGACGTCACTTGAAACTCAGGCGGTATGGTCTGTAGCATAACGATAAGTCGATCTTGAAAAGTGTGTGTTTTAAGCTTTCAGCGAACACCACCTTCTTAATGATGTCCCAAAAAAACGATTTTTTGCTAAATAAAAGTTGGTGACAAATCCTCCCATTACAAACACATTAACGGGTAGACCACTGTATACATGCCCACCACAAGTTGTTCGTACAGTACTGTATCTGTCTTTAGATAAAACCTCTATTCAACTACAATAGTATTTTATATATTCCACATGCTTTGCAAATTTACTTCAGAAATATATTTAAAATTTTTCTGCTTGATACTGAAACAAATCGTTCTTTATTTGCGCTACAAGAAATACTCTTTTTGTGCGAAATATTCCTGCCAAATATAACGTCAAATTACATACTGGTTTTACGAGGTGCAGATTGGATGTCATTTTCTTAGAAATATTCTAACTTCATTAAAATGAGAAAAGAGACAAATATAGAATAAATACAAAATGTTCTTATAAGAAACGTTTTCGTAAATGTTCGTCGTTATGCTAAGGTCGCTTTGTTAGGTAATACACTTTAAGGGAGTACCCCACGCCATTTAGTGATTTTCAACGTTTGTTTCTGAGCTGGAATAAAGTTGCTTTGAGTTTATGTTCTAAGACCCAGGAAGATATTTGTCTGAATTTTTTTGAAAAAGTGACCAAAAAAGTTCTTTGTATGATCGTACCGGTATTTTACCGTCCAAAAAAGTCATTTTCGACTTTGATTCTGTTCAATTTCATTTAGCGATGTATTAAACATAATTTTCTGATTTTTTGTGAGCATTACCTGTCAAATTTGTTAGCTTAAAAAAAGTTATTGCGCTCAGATATTATTTTTTTCCTTAATTTGCCACAATCACTTGAATAAAGTCCTCAAACATGGCTGTTTTTTGACCCTGAGCGCTAGTTCCAATTTCATTTGGAGCAACAGTAAGCAAATTTTTTCGCGGAAAAAAAAGCACTTCTTGAAATTGGAAGCTTGTGATTTTTAGTTGCGCTCAGGTATTTTGCTATCTTTTGTAGTATGTTTTTTATGCGCAGTCAAAGTTTGCTTCCTGAAAAATACAGATAAAATATTTTCTTGAAGATTATTAATTTTTTTTTATAGTTTTCAACAAATTCATAAATTTAAATGAACAGAGTTAATTCACACAGTGAAATGTATGTATCGGTGTCTTTCCTCATAAAACACGTAATTCCTGGTCGAAATAAGCTGGAAAATGACGAGTCAATTAGAAAGTAAATAGGAATTTTTTACATCGAAAGTTTTATTTTTTTAGTTTTTTTGGAAATGAAACGATAACAAAATTGAGAATGGAGAAAAAAATTAGCATTCTACCATGTCTGAGAGCCGAAATTATAAGGTCCGTCGATTTTAGCAATCTAAGGAAATTCCAGAATTTTTTTTTTCCGAAAATTAAATTTTTTTTATTTCCTTTTTTAAGATTGAAATCAAAGTGAACTCATGCCAACAAAAAATCAGCGTCAAACGGATTTCAACTTTAAAAGTTACAGACAATAGAAGGCAATTTATACTTTGAAAAAAATAGGAAATTTTGGAAATTTTTTTACATCGAAAATTTTTTTTTTAATTTTCTTTGGATTGAAACCGATAACAAAAATGAGAATGCGATCAAAATTAGCTTCTACCATGTCTGGCGAGCCGAAATAAAACCGCGTGGCGGTACGTCGATTTTATCAATCTAAGAAAATTTCAGAATTTTTTTTTCCGAAAATGAAAATTTTTATATGTTTTTTTAAGATTGAAATCAAAGTGAACTCATGCAACAAAAATCAGCTCAACGGATTTTAACTTTTGAAAAGTACAGACAATAGAAGAAATTTTTACTTAGAAAAAATAGGAAATTTTTTACATTGAAAATTTTTTTTTTTAATTTTTTTAGGATTGAAACCGATAACAAAAAAATGAGAATGCGATAAAAATAGCTTTCTACATGTCTGAGAGCCGAATAAAACCCGCCGATGGGCGTACTCCCTTAAAGGGGGTCGGTGCATTTTGACAGATACGATATGGGCTATTGATGAAAAACTTTTTACTGGTTTATATATTTTATCTAAATATATCATCAAGTAATGTTTGCTAATTCCAGGTAAACTTTTGTAACTACAGGATTTTTTCTGAATTTTGTATTTTTAGGAAAATTTTGGTTCGATTTTAAACTTTTCGAATTCGACAAATTTGAAAAAGTTCGAACATTATAGAAAAATGCCTTTACTTTTTGCTCATTTTTAATTTTCATTATTTGTTTCAGATCAACAAAAAAAAATCTTCAAAATGGCCACTTTAACTTTTTCGCTTAGATGACCACATATTTTTATATGCTATTTGAAAATCATTCTGACAATTTTTTGGACTTTTCCGCGTCCGAACTATTTGGGAAGTATTTTGAAAATTTTTCCTCAGTTCTTGTTTCAAAATTTTTCAACTATTTTTCTGGATCCTTAGCTTGAAAATATTTGGAATGGCTACATTCACTATATTTAAATTATGTCTTCTTTTCGTTACTTCGGCTCTTGTGAATACGCTGAATCATACTTTTTTAAACGAAACTACAGATCGGCAGAATACTCCAAAAGCCCTTATTATCCGGAATTAAAAAAAATTTTATCACACTTAAATTTGCCGAATTGATATCCGACCCATTAACCGCGTCAAATTGATAATTTGAACTCCTGGAAAAAAAAATATTTCTTTCGATTGTGGTAAATTTCGGTTTTTTTCGTCTTTTTACAAATTTTAAATTGTTCGATTTTGACGTAGAAATCGCATAAAAATAAATTTCATAAATCTGAGACGGCTGCGTCGAAAAAGCGTTTTTTAGGGCTTCGAAGTAACCAAAATAAAATATAATTAAATTTCACTGTTTATTTTACATCATGGAAGGCAAACGCGGTTTGTGAGTGTTATTTCAAAAGACGATTTATAAAGTAAAAATAATCAATCTGAAGAAATTTCAGATTATTACAAGTAAAGCTGGAAAAGTGGCAATTGTGTTCGAAAAAGTTTTTATTCGAAAATTTTGAAATGGTAAAAGTTTCCTATCAAGACAAAAAAAAATTGAAAAAGTGCAAATCTGTCAAAATGCACCGACCCTCTTAAGGAGTATCTGTTTTGAGAGAACCAGACTAGATAGCGACAAACGGTTTTTCCATCTGAATCTTAACCGAATTTGTAGTGCCGACAAAAAAATTTCCGGCCATGACCAGTTTACTGGTTATTGGACAGAAACCGGTAATATCGGGATTTGCTACATTTTCACTTAAAATTTATTCAGAGTGTTCTTGAACACCTTCCGATGTGTCTGAAGTCAAATATCTGCATATTTCCCACGAATTTCATGACATTTCTTCATTCGGTGTATTTTTGGTGTATTATATGATATAATCAGGCTTGTAAAAAGGAACGTTCCCCTACTGTTGGCTCTTCCCCCCTTCCCTTTTTGCGAGTCCGTTCCCCTTTCCCCTCGTTCCCTTTGGACCTCTTCCCCATTCCCACATTTTCAGAAATAAGAAAACATTCGTTTTTTTAATATATCCATTTTTGCCGATTATTGAAAGCTCTACGACATCATTTGAAGTTCTAGTCTAAAATTAGATAAAAGATTCTAACGCCAACATCCCCTAAATTAAGCATTTTGAAAAAAATTATAATCTCAAAAAATTTCCAGTTAAATTTTCTATCAGCTCTGAACTTTGTAGCATTTTCTAACATAAAATTCAAAATTTTCTTCGACTTCTTGGTCGAAGATTAATCGCTAAAATTCACAATAATTCAATCACGTGACGACAATTTTTTTTTCAATGAGATGTTTTTTTAGCCCTGAAGAAGTGTCAGCAAAATCAAACCAGTATTTTTGTTGGTCAATTTTAATGGTGGACATGCTAAAGATGCTATTTCGATAAAATTGCAAAATTCAAGAGTAATGTTAAAAATTCAAAATTTTTATGAAAAAAGGTGAAAAATAGAAATTTGAACCGGCTCACCTAAAATTTTGACGTAATATTTAGAATTTTTACTTTTAAAAATGAAGCCCTGAAATCAAAATTTTCAACCCAATTATGAACATTTTTCTATAAAATGATTATAAATTATAAAAAACATTCCCCTCTTCCCTTCCCCCTTTATAATAGAATTGACATAAACTGTAATTCTGACCAATCAAAAGCAGGATCATTTACCGTCAAAGTTTTCAATTTTTGAAAAAAAAAATTAAAATATTTTTTCAATATTTTGGAGAATTCAGGAATTTAGTAGGAAGCAACTAAAATTCGCAAATTTGAAAGAAAATTTACAAATTTTGTTTAGGAATGTTAAAAATTTTCAAATTTTTTTACAATTTTGAAAAAAATTGTTTCATTCTGAAAAAAACTGTCCAATTTTTAAGATCAAATTTTTTTCTGAATTTCTCAGATTTTTTTTCTTATTTGTAAATTTTCAAAATTAAGCTGTTTTCCTGATTTAAAAATATTTTTCGATTTCAAAACTTTATTTAAAATTTTATGCCCAATTGTAAGTTTGGGAAGCCGAAGGCTCCACAAAACTTACAATTGGAGATAAATGATTAGATTTCAGGTCAACTTGAACATCTGATTGATCCATAGCGGATGCTCAAACACTTTTCTTCATCATATATTGTAAATTTGGAAAAGCGCGTCCCTGATTGGGCTTGCTAATTAATGACGCATTTAGTAGTAGGTGTACATATATTTCTCATTAATTCAAATTTTCAATATATGCCCAGACACTTGGCTCTTTAGTGAATTACAAAAAACATTGCTTATTTGCTACTGTAGAAACTTAATCGTCATTTTTGTCTTTCTAATTGATGCCGAGAATATTGAAACTCGCTGTGTCATGACTCATGACATGTCACGTAGTCGAATGAGTCACAATACTTCAGTAGGCGATCTCTTTTAAAATCCTTGTGCTACATTTCATCAATAAAAGCGTGGGTGGCTCAAAGCTACAATTGACTTTTAATTGCAAACTTGAAAATGGCACAATTGTAGAGAATGAGACAAGAAATCTACATTTATAAGAATTTGAAATTTTCTACAAAGTTGATAATTTTCGAATGAACTTTGACAAATTTCTTGAGAAAATTTACAAATTTCTCGGAAATTTTACTATTTCTTTAAAATTTTACAAATTTTTTAAAAATTTTACAAATTTCTTGATAAATTTGTCAAATTTTCTTGAAAATTTAACAAATTTCTTAAAAGTTTGTAAAATTTCTTATAAGTTTGTAAAATTTTTTTTAAATTTGTAAAATTTCTTTAAAGTTTGTAAAATTTCTTGAAAATGTTGAAACATTCTTGAAAATTTGAAAATTTCTTGAAAATTTGTTAAAACTTTTAAAAAATTAGTTTAATTTATAAAAAATTTGGAGAATTTCTGCAAAATTTGAATAAAAAACAATAATCTCATTCTTTCTGCAAATGTTTTGAAATACTTTTAAATTCGGCAATTTTATTGAAAATTGAACAAAATTTTGATAATGTTTAATATTTTCTTCAAAATTAAAAGTAAATTTTTATAAGAATTTTCCTTAAAATTTCATAAAAATTGGAAGAATTTTGAAAATTGTTGCAATTCCCTTAATAATTTGCCTACATTTCCGTTTATTAGAAAAAAATTATTATCCATAATTTTAAAAATATAAGCCTCAAAATTTAATTTTATGAAGAGACTCTTAATAAGCTTCAAAAATTGAAATAATAAAAAAAAAATTGTTTTTTTAAGAAAATTGTCAAATTTTAAAAAAAATTGTCAAATTTTCAAGAAAATTGTTGAATTATTTCAAAATAATTTCTAACTTTTTATTTATTTTTAATTTAAGAGTCCATTATTTGAAGAAAAAATTTCAAATTTCATAACCTTTTTTTTCTAAAAATTGGAAAATCTTTTTCAAATTACTAATTTACAAAAATAAGACTATTTTTTCGTAAAGATAGAATCTATCCTTTTGTTTTAAAATAATATATACTGTATTCGATAATAGAATAATAACCGTGTTTATAAAAACACATATTCGCGCCACCACTTTCGAGGTTATAATATTGTGTTGAAAACACAATCTCTCACTCGGACAAATATTCCGAAAGGTAAATGGGGAAGGGTTATATTTAACTCTCGGTATTAACATTTTATATTTTAGGTTGAGCGGATTTGGTTGGATTAGAAATCTCTTTAGAGACTTCTGCATTCGAATTCAAGTGGGCACAGGAGAATTCAGCAGGACGGCGTCGATTGGATTTACCGGTTGTATTTCTGGTTTTCACCGGTTTAGATTTCCATTAATGGTAATTACTAAACCGAAGTGAAATCCTCGAATCCAAAACCGGTACTGTAAATTACCCCCTGTGAACCTCTGTGAGTTAGGCCCAATTTTACCAATAAAGTAAAATTCTAGCACAAACCTTCAGTTGTTGTATTTTACTGGCTTTTGAGTGCAGATATCCGTTAGCAGATTTACGTGGTGTCTATACGTGTCAAGAAACGTGCTTTACACGCCTCTTAGATATTATAAAATCATCGAGATTTTAGTATCTCAAAAGGGTCAAATACCCAACTAATCCGTTCTAGCCATGGCTTTTACGCGTAACGGTAATTACCGTCCTGGGAACATTCCCAGTGCCCATGATTCGGCACTAATTGAAAAAACTTTTTCAAAAAATTCCATTTTCAAAATAGACCTCAACCGGTTAACCTGGGGGGACTCAAATGCGGTAAATGAAGTATTAAATTTACTAGAAGACAATATCGCGAAAAGACTTCGTGAAAATAAGTATGCGGGTATTTATGATTTCAAAACCCTTCCTTTTATGTGGCGCCCTCCATCGCACCACCAAACCTGTCAAGACGATAAAACTAGAGGTATTCCCGATAGTGTCTTAGGTTTTCAAGAAATGCAAAAGGAATTCAGATACCTTATGACCCCTATTTCCGACTTAATCGGCATGTCCAAGGGGTTAGCATCAAACGATTTTCAGAAAATTCAATTAAAATTTGGAATGCAGGGAAAAACCAGTGAAGTTGATGTGATTTGTACACAAGAATCAGCTAATAAACAGCAGCCGAATTTAAAAGTTGCTAATGAGCGTTTTATTGCCTTTTTCGGAGGGGGAAAATTTTTAGGAGAACCCGAATTGAGTGCCTTTTTCGATCCAGAAAACATTAAAAGCATTCGTACTGTTTTAGAACATACAATTGTAATTTGTTATAGTATGGTCTTCGGACTATTAAAAATCAATTTGATAGTGGCGCATTGCCAATTGAGGAAACCGAAAGAAACTTTTTGAGTCAGATTAACGGTTGCAAAGTTCAGAACCGCCAGTTATGCGTTATTGCTTTTTCATGAAAAGTTATTCGATTAGCAAAATCGGGTATTAAAGAATCGTCAATTATTCAAAACTTACGGGACATGACTTGCAAATTTTTAGGTGTTTACAACACCCCTATAAATTCAGCCGAAATAGAAGGAGAGAATTTCGGATTTATTGGGAGAGAACTTTTCTCCCCCAATTTAAATTTGAATATGACCCTAAACACCCTATGTTACCTCGACTATAATACGGTCGAGGAGATTTTCACCAGTATGGCCCGAAAACGGGACAAAACGCTTGACGAATTAAGCGTTAAAATGATTCTCGAAGGAAAGAAAGAGTTATATGAAAAACTCAATTCTAAAAATCGAGGGAAGTCTGAATTGTTAATTCAAACTTGGGACCATGCATATCGAACGCACCCAAATGATGCAGGTAATCAATATTTAAAAATTTTGACTAATGCAAATCAGGCTAGGGAGGAACGTGAAAAATACAAACGATCCGTTGTTTTAAATAAAATTTCTGATAACACCCTAGAATGCGATTCTGAAGATTTTTATCAAATCGAATCAGACGGAGGAACCGTCCAAGAGGTCACTATTAATCAATTTAATAGTAAATTTAAGCGGGGGAATTTGAAAGGAAAAGTTTTTCTTAGTAAGAAACCTTTTAACCGAAGATCGGATCACCAAAATCGAAAACCAGATCGTAACGCCCCATATCCTAAAAATCGGTCTTCAGATCGACAAAACAGACGAGTTAACTCTAGGAATAATTTTAAGGATCGCGTTAAAAATTTTAAGCCTAAAAATGGCCGGTTCCAAGTGAAACACAGTAAAAATGATAAAACATTTTTTGCGTTTTCAGAAGATCAGTTTGAGGAGCTCAAAACGGTAGTACTTGACTACGTTTCAGAGCTAGAAAACGATGATAATTTGGAAAGGATGGATTCAGATGGAGAGGAGAATGCTAACAAGAACGATAATGACAATTTGATGACCGACGATAATGATGACCGAATTTGCTCAACCTTGAAGCTTTTCTCATAGGTAATATTTTAGAATTTATACACAATTTTGTTAAACTAAAATTCCATGTTTTTAGAAAGAACAGTATTAAAAATATTAAGATTTGTATTAAAAATGGATTAGCAATCAAATTTTACAGTATTAATAAAACCGTGCTTTTCCAAAACAACGGTATCCAAAAAGGTTTTACCTATTTTTCATTATTTTGTTCCAATCTATATTTCAGCTCTTTTTCCAAAAATAACACTTACGATTACGATATTTTTAAGGTTAAAGATGGCACACAGCTGAAAGAAATGGGCTCGCGACGAAAAAGCAATCCAAAAGGAAAAAGAATCCATAATACTGTTTTTTCTCACAATATCGCGTCAAACAATTTAGATTTAATAAAAACCCACAACAAAAATTTAAATGTTTTCTCATATATTAGTATCATGCAATCGGGAAAATTTTTATGTAGAGCTATTTTCGATTCAACCATTAAAACTTCGATTATCGGTTTTAAAAATTTTAACAAAATAAAGTGTGCGTCATTTCCAGCAAAAACTTTTTCATTTGTAAAAAAGTTATCGGACCAAGCAGGAAATTCCATAGATATTTGTCAAAAATCGGATCTTATGTTAAGAACAAATAAAGGACCGATTATTATGAAAAATGTGTTAATTTGCAAAAACGACATCGACCTCCTAATTGGAACGAGCGATTTCCACATTTTTGATAAAAATTGTGACCAGAATACCGATAATTTCTTTTTGAAAGAAAATTCTGAAATTTTTAATGCAATCTATGATTTAAATGAAGAAGGTGAGGTTGAGTCATCAGATTGTGTGAGTTTCGACGCTTTTAATAACGTTGAAAACTGCGGGTCAGTTAAAGTAAATATTAACGAATACAGCACACCGGACGAAGTTATCGCAAAAGGGGTTAGATTTAACCTCATTGATCAAAATCAGAAACCTCGTGCGGTAAAACTCATTTTGGACTCAGGAGCTAGCTCCTCCTTAATTCATGAAAAACTTTTGAAAATGATCCCAGCAGTTGAAACTTATCCATCTAAAACTATTGCGACCGGGGCCTCAGGGGTTAAAATTGACCTTTTAGACTACAGAGCAAATTTTACAATTAAGACTAACCATTTTAAAATAAAATTAAGAAATGTAGTCGTTACAAATGTAGGTCCTTGGAACGTAATTCTTTTCGGTCAATCCGACATGAAGTTAAACAAATTCAAATTAAATTTCGAAAATTCGGAAACACATATTTTCATGGGAAAGAAACCACTAAAGCCTCTACACGATTTAGTGGTTAAAAATGTATATGAAGACATAAAATACGCTTATGAAGAAAATTTTTTAGTTTTTCGAACTCCAATTGCTAAGATTTTTAAAGACGACTCAGATTCTAAAGGAAATTTCATTTCTTTTCATACAGGAAAAGGGGTAATTGAGGTCCCGAAAATTTCTAATAATCGGGAATCAGTGATGTTTGAAGAACCAAACAACACTAAAGAAAGGCTAAAACAGTATCCAGAGGGGGAGAAAAAATTTTACGTGGAAATCGAAAAACTCTCTCGCATTTTTAAAGAGAAAAATAGTCTTTGTGAGGTCGAAGTAAATGACCTTTTCGAAGAACTCGGATTCGCCGAAGATAAAAATTTGTCATCTGAAATTTGGAACATTTTAAACAAATTTAAACCTTGATTTAATGGAGTCTGGGTCTTTTCTCCCGTCTTTAGACGGGAGAAAAAAATATTTTTTTCTTCCCGTCATGGCAAAAGACGGAGAAAAAAATAGTTTGTCTTCCCGTCTCAGAAAATTATTTTTTTGTCCCGTTCAGAAAAAATATTTTTTTAGTTGGTGAGTTGTCAGATTTTAGTCTATAGTAATGGTTGACTTAGGTGGTTGACGGTTAGAATTGGATCAGGGTTAGGATTTAGGGTTAGGTTAGGGTAGGATTAGGGTTAGATTTAGGTTAGGATGAGGTAGGATCAGGGTTAGGATTAGGGTTAGGCATCAGGCATTAGGGTCAGGGTAAGGGTCAGGATGGTTAGGGTCAGGATTAGGGTTTAGGGTTAGGATTAGTGGGATTTGAAGTAAAGTTAGGATGAGAGTGGAGGTTGGATAAGGGTTAGGAGTCAGGATTGTAGGCGTTTGAAGTTAGGAATTAAAGGATTGGATTAGGGTTGATATTAGGATTGGGAATTCCGAGTGGATTAGGGTTAGAGTTAAGGGCAAAAATTTGGATTTTGAGATAGAGTTTTCGTACGGAACTATTTTTCCGGTATCCAATATCAGCCAAATTGTGCTCTGAAAGTCAAATTCAAGATTTATATGCACCGTTCTGGTCAATCACATTAATGTTTATGATGTTAAAATTATCATAATATGAATAGTATATATATGAAAAAAACATAACAATAAAACAGCAAACCAAAACAAGACGATCTTAGAATTTGAAAAAAACTACTGGGGAGAAAGCGGGAGAAAACAAAGACTGCGCGGAGAAAAAAAATTTTTTCCTCCCTGTCTTAAGCAAAAAGTACGGGAGAAAAACTATTATTTTTCTCGCGTCAAAAAAAAGACGTAAGGCAGAAAAAAAATCTTTTTATAATCTCCCGTCTTACGTCGAATATAGCACAACACACAAAAGGCGAGAAAATCAATATTTTTTTCTCACGTCAACAAAAAAACGGAAACGGAAAGACCGCCAACAAATATTACTGGGTGATGTGCCCAGAACCGAGTACATACATTACTGACCGTTTCTTGTACGGAGGTAAAATAGAACAAGAGCGAATGACTCTAGTTACAAAGAACAAAGTTCGCAAAACTATGACTTTTAGACAAAATGGCCCCCGGATGTCGCGAAGCTTAACTACTAAGTTTAAGAGGAAATACGCAAAACGCCGCACACGATCGAATATAGGTACCCTAAAGATAATTACCACCAACCAAATTATATTAGTCCTTGTGCCGTAAGAGCAAAGAAAAATGAACGTTCAAGGTGACATAGAGTTATTGAACGCCATAAGTATGCATCAGATCGTTTTAGACTGCATCTCGTGACCAGATCAACCAAATGTCACATTTCAAGGCCACACAGGCCGACGGGGTCACGCAAATTATCAATAGAGCCGCGAATTTTTTCAAAATTTGACAAAATAAAAACTATCCTTTTCAAGGTTAAACGCTCCTAAACTAAAATTTTTTTTTAAAAAGAGACGCTCGTCCACTTACACATGGGGACGAATGGAAGAACGAACGTATCGATAGAAATACGTATCGACGGAAGTCGCGTTTCGCGAACCAGGCACGCCAGAGCGAGCAGAATTATACCAAGGCGGAATTCTTTCGCAACAAACAGCGAAAACTAGAATAATGTAAGCCTTATTATTATATTATCCTAAATGATACAAGTAAAACTTGTATCAAAAAACGTAAGCGGGGAACGTAAAGATAGAATCTATCCTTTTGTTTGAAAAGAATATATACTGTATTCGATAATAGAATAATAGTCGTGTTTATAAAAACACATATTCGCGCCACCACTTTTGAGTTTATAACATTGTGTTGAAAACACAATCTCTCACTCGGACAAATTTCCGAAAGGTAAATGGGGAAGGGTTATATTTAGCTCTCGGAACTAACATTTTATATTTTAGGTTAAGCGGATTTGGTTGGGCAGAATCTNGCATAGTAGTAGGTTACATATATTTCTCACTTTAATTCAAATTTTCAATTATGCCCAACACTGGCTCTTAGTGATATACAAAAAACAGTGCTTATTTGCTACTGTTAGAAACATTATCGATCATTTGTTGTCTTCTAATTGAGAATGCGAGAATATTGAAACTCGCTCGGTCGATGAACTCATGGACATGTCACGTGTCGAATGAGTCACAATACTTCAGTAGGCGAATCTCTTTAAAATCCTTGTGCTACATTTCATCAATAAAGCGTGGGTGGCTCAAAGCTACAATTGACTTTTAATTGCAAACTGAAAATGGCACAATGTAGAATGAGACAAGAAATCTACCAATTTATTAAGAAATTTGAAAATTTTCTACCAAAGTTGATAATTTCGATGAAACTTGACAAATTTCTTTGAAAAATTACCAAATTTCTCGGAAATTTTACATATTTCTTAAAATTATAAAATTTCTTTTAAAATTTTACAAATTTCTTTAAAAAATTTTACAAATTCTTGATAAATTTGTCAAATTTTCTTGAAAATTTAACAAATTTCTGTAAAAGTTTGTAAATTTTATAAGTTTGTAAAATTTTTTTAAAATTTGTGAAAAATTTCTTTAAAGTTTGTAAAATTTCTTGAAATGTTGAACATTCTTGAAAATTTAAAATTTCTTGAAAATTTGTTAAAACTTTTTAAAAATTAGTAATTTATAAAAATTTGGAGAATTCTTGCAAAATTTGAATAAAAAACAATAATCTCATCTTTCTGCAAATGTTTTGAAATACTTTTAAATTCGCAATTTTATTGAAAATTGAACAAAATTTTGATAATGTTTAATATTTTCTTCAAAATTAAAAGTAATTTTTATAAGAATTTTCCTTAAAATTTCTAAAAATTGGAAGAATTTTGAAAATTGTGCAATTCCCTTAATAATTTGCCCTACATTTCCGTTTATTAGAAAAAAATTATTATCCATAATTTTAAAAATAAACCTCAAAATTTAATTTTATGAAGAGACTCTTAATAAGCTTCAAAAATTGAAATAATTAAAAAAAATGTTTTTTAAGAAAATTGTCAAATTTTAAAAAAAAATTGTCAAATTTCAGAGAAAATTGTTGAATTATTTCAAAATAATTTCTAACTTTTATTTATTTTTAATTTAAGAGTCCATTATTTGAAGAAAAAATTTCAAATTTCATAACCTTTTTTTTCTAAAAATTGGAAAATCTTTTTCAAATTACTAATTTACAAAATAAGACTATTTTTTCGTAAAGATAGAATCTATCCTTTTGTTTTTAAATAAATATATACTGTATTCGATAATAGATAATAGTCGTGTTTTATAAAAACACATATTCGCGCCACCACTTTTGAGTTTATAACATTGTGTTGAAACAACAATCTCTCACTCGGACAAATTTCCGAAAGGTAAATGGGGAAGGGTTATATTTAGCTCTCGGAACTAACATTTTATATTTTAGATTAAGCGGATTTGGTTGGGCAGAATCTCTTCAGAGACTTCTGCATTCGATTTCAAGTGGGCACAGGAAATTCAGCGGACGGCGTCGATTGATTTACCGTTGTATTTCTGGTTTTCACGGTTTAGATTTCCATATATGGCAATTGCTAAAACCGAAGTGAAATCCTCGAATCCAAAACCAGGTACGTAAATTACCCCCTGCGAACCTCTGCGAGTTAGGCCCAATTTTACAAATAAAGTAAAAATTCTAGCACAAACCTTCAGTTGTTGTATTTCACTAGCTTTTGAGTGCAGATATCCGTTAGCAGATTTACGTTTTTAAATTTTTGTTCAAATTTGCTCTATAATTTCAAAAATTTTCAAAAAATTCGTAATTGGTTAAGAAATTTTCTTAAGAATTCTACAATTTTCTTTAAAATTTTAAAATTGTGTAAAGAATAGATTAAGAGTTCTCCAATTCCAAATATTTAGAAAATTCAGAAATTCTAGAGAAAATATTTTAACTTTTAATGAAAATAGTCCAATTATAAAAATTCCCCCAACTCTAAAATTTTGAAGGAAATTTATTGAAGGTATCAGAAAATCTTTAATTATTTGAGAAAATTAACAAATTTTATTCGAATGTGAAAAATTTAAAATTTTTATTGAATTTAATATAAAAATGTCAAATTTTGATGTTAATTGTCAAATTTTGAAGAAAATTGTCAACTTTTAAAAAAAATTGCTCAATTTTAAAGAAAATTGCTCAATTTTGAATAAAATTGCTAAATTTTTTATAAAGGTCCATTCTTTTGTAATTTTGAAACATTCAAAATTTGGTTGTTTTCGTTATTTGGCGATGTTATTGACTTTAAAAATTATTTAAAATTCATTTTAAACTTTGAAATTTGCTTTTAAAACATAACAATTTTCAAAAAAATTGGCCAAATTTTTTAGAAAGTTGACAAATTTATTAGAAAGTTGACAAATTTATTAGGATTTGACAAATTTCTTTAAAATTTAGCAAATTTCTTGAAAATTTGACAAGTTTCTTATAAATTCAACAAATTTCTTAAAAATTTGACAAATAACTTTTTAAAATTTGACGAATTTCTAAGAAAGTTTACAGTATTTTTTAAATTTTGAGTTTTTTTTTAAATTTGACAAACTTCGTAAAAATTATAATAAAAAAAATAAATTCTATTTTATCGGCCCTCGGCCGATTTGAAGTGTAAGGTATCATAATTCCCGAAAATGATGAAAAGACAAGCCGGAGCTCAAACCTGGGGCTCTATTTTCATGATTCAAGTGTGTTAACCAACTACACTACATTGCCTGACATTCCTCACAGAAGCTCATTTACTTCAAAATTAATTATTGAAAATAAATTCCCGCTTTCGGCCAATTTAGGCGTATTTTTTTATTAATTAAAATAAAAAACACAGTCCCCATACATCGGCCTTCAGACGATTAAGGAATTGCTTACTACAAAAATAAAACATAGATACACCACATACTCAAACTCCTGGACAGTACAAACGTCCTGACAGTTTCTCAAACGTCCTGCAGTTTCTCAAACGTCCTGACAAAAATTTCAATTTGATATAATTTTACCAAACGTCCTGACACTTTTCGATTTTGATAAAAATATTTTTGGAAAAACTATGATTTTTTAATTGATTAATTTTTCATCATTTTTTCAATTCTGTCCATGTTCTTGAAAATATAATGAACCGATTGTCTTGTTAACCTCCTAACACCCAGAAACGAGAACTTCGCCTCACACCCAAAGCCTATCCAAAGGCAATACTTTGAGCGCTTATCACGGGAAAACTGGGAAAGATATCAATTTACTTATTTGTCACTGATTGAGATCAAGGATAAAATTAAGTAAACAACACGTAACATTTCTTAATTTCGAAATGAAAAAATTTAAGACGGTCGACAGGTTGGCTGACCAATTGGGCAAGTCTCGGTGAAATAATTTTTATTTAATTCTTGACTAAGAGGTCTTAACTTTATTCGCGCAAACTGTAATTTCATTCAAAAAAGTATGATTCAGAGTATAAACGGAGCGAAAGAAGCAAACAAAACGAATTATTTAATAGTAGCCATTCCCAATGTTTCAGCTAAGGATTCCAAAAAAATAAGTTTTTAGAAATTTTTGAACAAGAAAAAAATTTGAACGAAAAATAAGGCATTTTTTTATTATGTTGGAACTTTTTATCCAAATTTTCATAATTTCTCCTTCTTCTTTTTGAATTTTGCCCTGATTGGCTGTAAATTGACAAAAAAGTGCGCGAAAATGACAATTTTGAGAATAAAAGCGATAATTAGATAATTTAAATGTCACTAAAAGATTCCTTGGGTATGATTTGCTGTAAACGATATTAGCAACTATGGTCTGGTTTGACCACAGCGGATTCTTAAAATTTTTAAACTTTTACATTAAAATCATGATTGATCTTTAGCACTGTGTGTGTTGAAAATCAGACCATAGTTGCTAATATACCCCCTTAAGTTGAATAAAAACCTAAAAAAACTAATTTTCAAAGAAAATGACCAAATAAAAGTGTAAGTGACAAACGTCCTGACAGTTTCTCAAACGTCCTGACGGTTTCCCAAACGTCCTGACAGTTTCTCAAACGTCCTGACAAAAATTGTCAAATCATAGGTGTCAGGACGTTTGAGTATGTGGTTATTACCTTTATCGGCCGATTCGAGGTTCATTTTTTTTTACTTTGAAGTAAAAACATAAATCTCTCTTTTCGGGCTTTGGCCGATTTTGAGCTAATTTTCCTCAAAACTTTATAAAAAACTTCATATTTTTCTGTCGGCCTTCGGACTTCGAAGTTCGGAGCTCATTTTCTACAAAAATCAAAAACTTTTTTTATCGCCTTCGACCGATTTGAGGTTCATTTTTTTAAAAGCTTGAATTTTGATAAAACTTGATAATAAAATATATAGAAATTGTAAATTCAAAATCACTGAAAAAAATCTTCAAAAGCAATAATTAAATATCGTTCTGATTCGTTCAAATTTTGACCAATTAGAATACATCAATCGATCAAAGTTATAGTGAATACAAATTAGTCTCACGACCCACCGTCTATTTCGCGGCGCTAGACTTTTTAAGCTTAATCAATCAATTTTGAGGTGTTTGACAGCTTTTAAAGTCAAAAAAGGACATTTTTAATAAAAAATATATAAAAAAAATATATTCGACCGATGAGAATTTCCCTATATAGCAATTTACGTCAAAATTAGCAAAAATACAAAAAATTTATATGATAAATTTTTTGCTCTTTTATTTTCGCTTTAGCAGCATTTGTGGTGACAAACGACTTATAGACTATAAGTTATAGACATAATTTATAGTTCATAATATGGGTTACCAGAAAACAGCTTAAGCGCATCTTTTGGTATTACTTTATAGTCGATTCTAGTTGGTTCAAATTTTGACCAATGAGAATCTCAATGTCGGGACACTTTGTATGTTTCTATTTTATTCTTAAAAGAATCAGAAAACAATATTTCGAATGAAAATATAACTCTTGGCTCAACATATATTCGAGGCGTTAAAATTTCGGCGATATTGGCAAATTCGGCGATATTGGCACATTTAGCGATATGATAACAGAAATAAAATTTTACCTCAAAAAATTAAAAAGACGTGTAGGGCCTACACTGTAGGCCGTGAAAATGACGTCATATGCCGATTTTTATTTTATAGGAGTTTAGTAGGTTAAGGGTAGTGTGACACTACTAGTGCTGCTGAAAAAGTTTTTCTGAAAGGAGAGAACTATACTAAATCGACGAAAAAAATCGATTGGTGATGGTTCGCGACTTTTCATAGAGTGGTTTTCCCACCAGAGGGCGCCAAACTTGAAACTTAAGGTTTATTTTTTTGGTTAAGTAGATATCAGATCAAGTTCATTTTAAGGACACATTAAGCTTATACAACTAAACTAATAAAACTACTGTTTAGTTTTTTGAAAACACTTAAAATACAGTAGATAACCTCAAAAATGTGAATTTTTGTCCACTTAGGTACATTTTCTCAGAAAACTGCTCATCAGAATAAAATAGTTTTTTGGAGGTTACATTCCTCATACAATTTCAAAGCAAAATGAAGTGTATCACTATTATCCGTAGAATTAAGTACTCTATCAAATGCATTCATATAAAAGTTGGAAAGAGTAAATTTGGGAAATTCAATCATGAAAAAGCGTCATTCATAATGTCCACAACATAGTTTAAAATATAAATCTTCGAAAAATTTGGCGACATTGGCACATTCGGCGATATCGGCACATTCAGCGATATTGACACTCAAATTATTAAGCTAGAAATCGTCAAATTGCGTAGTTTCTTTCGACGATATCGGGCCTCCCCCTGTNATTGGGAAACTTTCAAAAAACTTTTTAGGATTATCATTAAATTCGAAAAAAATATTTTTCAAATCCGTGATAAAAATAAAACGCCTTATTTGTAATATTCGTGTATAATAAAAAGCAATAAACTTACTATAGGCTATAATTAAATCATACGTCCCTTAGTCACATAAAAAAACGTAATTAGAATTATTTGTAATGTCTGATTTTAAAGTAAATTATCCGTTATTTTCTGAACATAATAATTTGAAATCAGTAATAATATAATCCTTTCATTTAATTTAATGATAAAAAACACGCTTTTAAGGGGGTATGCGACTCTGATTTGACATTTTCTAGGTGAAATATACTGAAAACTAACAGTTCATGAGAAAAACCGAAAATGCTAATTTGTAGATCTATCCTTGATCTTGCGAAAAAATACATCACAAATTATTTTTGACCATTACACCAATAGGTACAGTATCGTAACAAGGTGAACTTTTCCAAACTGCAAAAACTATCTCCTCCCAGACGGTATATCAAATCAAGCTCAAATTTTCACAGATCACGTAACGGNTTCCTCAAAACTTTATAAAAATAACTTCCATTATTTTCTGTCGGCTTTCGGACCTTCGAAGTTCGAGAGTCGATTTTCTACAAAAATCAAAACTTTTTTTATCGGCCTTCGACCGCATTTGAGCATTCTTTTTTTAAAAGCTTGATTTTGCATAAAACTGATAAATAATAAATATACTAGAAATTGTAGAATTCAAAATCACTGAAAAAAATCTTCAAAAGCAAATAATTAAATTATCGATTTCTGATTCGTTCAAATTTGACCAATTAGGAATACTCAATTCGATCAAAAGTTATATGTGTAATACAATTATGCTCCTCACACGACCACCCGTCTATTCGCGGCGCTAGACTTTTTAAGCTTAATCAATCAATTTTTGAGGTGTTTGACAGCTTTTAAAGTCAAAAAGGACATTTTTTAATAAAAAATATATAAAAAAATATATTCGACGATGAGAATTTCCCTATAATGCAATTACGTCAAAATTAGCAAAAATACAAAAACTTTTTAATGATAAATTTTTTGCTCTTTTATTTTTCGCTTTAGCAGCATTTGTGCGGTGACAAACGACTTATAGACTATAAGTTATGACTATAATTTATAGTTCATAATATGGTTACCAGAAACAGCTTAATGCGCATCTTTGGTAACTTTATAGTCGCAGTTGTAGTCAAATTGACCAATGAGATCTCAATGTCGCGACACTTTGTATGTTTCTCATTTATTCTTAAAGAATCAGAAAACAATATTTCGAATGAAAATATTAACTCTTGGACTCAACATATATTCGAGGCGTTAAAATTTCGGCCGATATTGCGCAATTCGCGATATTGGCCACACTTTGCGATATGAAAAGAAATAAATTTTACCTCAAAATTAAAAGGACGTGTAGGGCCTACACTGTAGGCCAGTGAAAATGACGTCTAATGCCGATTTTTTATTTTATAGGAGTTTTTATAGTTAAGGGTAGTGTGACACTACTAGTGTCTGTGAAAAAGTTTTCTGAAAGTGGAGAGAGACTATACTAAATCGACGGAAAAAAATCGATTGGTGATGGTTTCGCGACTTTTCAATAGAGTGTTCCCACCAGAGGGCGCCAAACTTGAAACTTAAGGTTTATTTTTTGGTAAGTAGATATCAGATGAAGTTCCATTTTAAGGACACATCTAGCTTATACAACTAAATAATAACTACTGTTTATTTTATTGAAAACACTAAAATACAGTAGATAACCTCAAAATGTGAATTTTGTCCACTTAGGATACATTTTCTGCAGAAAATGCTCATCAGGAATGCATTTTTTTGGAGGATTACATTCTTCTCATTACAATTTCAAAGCCAAGATGAATGTTCCTATTATGTCCGCTAGAATTAAGTTACTTCTTATCAAATGATTCATTTAAAAAGTTCGGAAAGAGTTAAATTTGGGAAAATTCAAGAATCATTGAAAAAGCGTCATTCATAATGTCCACCAACATAGTTTTAAAATATAAATCTTTCAAAAATTGGCGAATCATTTGGCACATTCGGCATATCGGCACATTACGCGATATTGCACTCAAATTATTAAGCTAGAAATCGTCAAATTGCGTAAGTTTCTTTCGACGATATCGGGCCTCCCCCTGTTTAATGGGAAACTTTCAAAAAAACTTTTTAGGATTATCATTAAATTCGAAAAAAAATATTTTTCAATCCTTAAAATAAAACGCCTTTTTGTAATATTCGTGTATAATAAAAGCAATAATTACTATCAGGCTAAATTAAATCATCGTCCCATTAGTGCACATAAAAAAACGTAATTTAGAATTATTTGTAAGCTCTTGTTTTTAAAGCTAAATTATCCTGTTATTTTCTGAACATAATAATTTTGAAATTCAGTAATATATTAATCCTTTCCATTTAATTTAATGATAAAAACACGCTTTTAAGGGGTATGCGACTCTTGATTTTGACATTTTCTAGGTGAAATATACTGAAAACTAACAGTTCCATGAACAGAAAAACCGAAAATGCTAGTGTGTGTAGATCTATCCTGGCACTTGCGAAAAAATACATCACAAATTATTTTTGACCATACACCATAGGTACAGTATCGTAACAAGGTGAACTTTTCCAAACTGCAAAAACTATCTTCCTCCCAGACGGTATATCAAATCCATAGCTCAATATTTTCACAGATCACGTAACGGAGATATGCCCAACTTTCACTTCGAGTTCTTTTTTTGATCTGGCGACTGAACAATCTGACGCCAAAATAACGGAACGATTTTTCGCCATTTTCAGACTTCAAAATTATCTCCTCCGAGGGATATATTTGCCAAAATGCTCAAATTTTTATCAAGTATTCCTATTAGAACATATTGTAAAATTCTCTCGAGCGCTTTTTTTGCAATTTCGAGCTAGACTCGATATGATTTTTTTGGTCACATTCCAAAAAATTTCCGAAAAAAAAAGTGCTTCGATTTTTTCGAAAGTAGGCCTCAAAAGAAAGCCAGTGAACATGATGAGAAAGTTGGCTTACGCTCAAGGTGATATTTTGAAGTTTTAGTGGTCAAATTTGAGCAAACGTTATTTTTTTTAACTTCATCTTTTTAAAAATACTTAGAAAAAATCGAAAAAATGCGAAAATTTCGAATTTTTTTTAATGATTGGGTTCTTAGTACACTTTAATTATCACCCCCGTATCAATTTCAGACTGTTTTAATGCCTCTAAGGCCTTATATTAATCAGAGTCGCCATACCCCTTAAGGGGGTATGCGACTCTGATTTAATAAAGGCCTTAGAGGCATTAAAAATGCTTGAATTCGATACGCGGTGATAATTAAGTGTACTAAGAACCAAATCATCGAAAAATTTTTTCGAAATTCCGCATCTTTTCTCGATTTTTTCTTTTATTTTTTGAAAGATGAAGTTAAAAAATAACGGTTTGCTCAAAATGACCACTAAAACTTCAAAATATCGCACTTGACGTAAGCCAACTTTCTCTCAGGTGTTTTCATTGTGTCGTTGCTAGTCCTCACGCTCAGCGATCTCTCTTGTGAGCCTCTTTTCTTGAATCGCTTTTTTCCGGAATTTTTGTGACCAATGACCCCAAAAAATCATATTCGAGTTCTAGACTTCAATATCAAAAACGCTTTCTTTATTTCTTTAAAATTTCTCGAGGCAATATTTGATACAAAGTTTGAGGCTATTTTGCAAACATCATATCCTCGGAGGAGATAGATTTTTGAAGTCCTGCAATTGCTTAAAAATCCGTCGGTCGAGTTATTTGGTCGTTCTAGATATTGGTTCAGTCGCCGGATCGAAAAAAAAGCTCCTCCATTTTAAAAATTTAATGATACTACACGTTACAGTTGATCTGGTGAAAATTGAGCTCAATTGGATATACCGTCTGAGAGGAGATAGATTTTGAAATTTTGAATGTCACTTGTTACGATACTGTACCTATTGGTGTAAATGATCAAAAAATAATTTTGATGTACTGTTTTCGCAAGATAAGGATAGATCTACAAGCATTAGCATTTTCGGTTTTTCTCATGAACTGTTGAGTTGTCAGTATATTGTCACCGAGGAAAATGTCAAATCAGAGTCGCATACCCCCTTAAATTTGACCACTAAAATAAATCGTCTTGACGTAAGCCAACTTTCTCATCAGTGTTTTACTGGCTTTATTTTTCGGAAATTTTTTCAAAAATGACCAAAAAAATCATATTTCGAGTTTTAGTTGTAAATTGCAAAAAAACTCTTACATATGTTTTGAGGAATACTTGATAAAAATTTGAGCCATTTTTCAAATATCTTCGCGGAGGTGATAGATTTTGAAGTCTGAATTTTTTAAAAATCGTCGGTTATTTGGCGTTCTAAGAAAATTAAAACTTATATTCAGTACCCTCTTAAGCAAACGTTATTTTTTAACTTCATTTTTTAAATAATTAGAAAAAAATAAAAAAAATGCAAAAATTTCGAAATTTTTGTTTGATGATTGAGTTCGTAGTTCACTTAATTATCACCTCGTATCAATTTGGAGCATTTTTCATGCGTTTTGGGCCTTTATTAAATCAAAGTCTCATATCCCCTTAAAAATCTTGTCTGAGGCTATATTCATTTTGCGATCATACAGCGCTCGAGATCAGAAAACTTGGTTAGTTGGTTAAGCCTTAAATTCTTAGCAAACTGAAGCCTCTCCAATGGATTGGAAATTTTTCAATTTTCAAAAATTGATAGATAAAATTTCTCAATTTTTTAAAAAAATGCCTAAAAGTTGTGCCTACAATGTCTGATATCACATTCTCCTCGACTTTATAACCACCCGTTTATGGTGAATAAACCAGAGTCCTTTGCGGCTTTCACAGGTATATACTTCACTTTTATTTAGCGTGAGTTTGTTTTAAGCCAAAAGCTAAAGCATGAAATCAAGAAATTTTGAATGTATATTATAAAACATATTTAACTTCGCGAAGCCGAAGTTAGAATTGTTGTTTATATTTATTTTCAAATATTTCAGACCAGAGAGACATAGTCACCTTTTGAGAACATTTTGAGAACTATCATCTTTTGCGAAACATGAGTCATCTTTGCGTAGAACATAGTCATCTTTCGAGAAACATAGTCACTTTCGAAAACAATGAGTCATCTTTGGTCGATATAGTCATCGTTTCGTCGATATAATTATTCTTGCCGATAGACTTGATGAGCTCTAGACATGTGACATCAAGTGATCTAGGGCATGTTGATTACGCAAACATGTTGTTCAAATCCAAATTTATTTATTTATTTACTTAATTTTCGAAAAATTATGTTTGAAGCATAAAAATACTACTAGTACATATTAATTTTTGAAATATGCCAAGAAAATGCAAAAACGTACTTGATACCGCAATAGCCAGAGAACAGTCAACAAGTGTCCCAGAACTTCCTGATAATCAATACGTTCTGGAAATGAGCTCTTCTACTGCAATGATCAAGATGCCTGCCGAGATCGCCACCTGGAGCAATCAACTCAAAAAACTAAAGCTTAAAAATTGAAACTGCTTCTTTAATTTAAACGCTGCTTTAAAATCATAAAATTATCACGCCGTCTTTTTTCTCGGTGACCTATAATTTTGTCTTTCGTATGGCATGTATTCAGAACTTTCTATCTCAATTTTAGTAATTAAGTTCAAAATCATTTTCAAATAAAGGTTTGAATTTATGTTTTTTAAGTTTGAAGTTAAAATTGTAAAAAAAACAATTCGGAAAAACTGACTAATCGCCAAAAATTGAAAAATAGCACGTTTTTCTAAAGTGATTCTATATCAAAAGATATTTCATAAGATGATTTTTCTAAAGTTAATTATATCAAAAAATCAGACGATTTTCTAAAGTTAATTATATCAAAAATAATGATGATGTTTCAAAAGTTAATTTATCAAAAAAAAAACAAGAAAACACAGAAATACTATATCATTTGATATAATACACTTTAGTTGATCTATGTTGACGGAAATGTTAAATATAGTACGATACTATAGTAATTCCTTTCAATCTTCAAAAATTGATAGATAAAATTTCTCAATTTTTAATAAAATGCCTAAAGTTGTGTGTATCAATCAATATTGAATTTAATTTTTTTGTGTCAAACTGTTTAAATATAATTGATCTTCCATTGCCAATTTCTTTAAAATTGTAGCTGAAACGCTGATTTTTTAGAACAAGTTTAACATAAATTGTTACGAAATTGATTGCAAAGTATAAAGCAGAACTGATTTCAAGAAGAGTGGTTATACATATTTTACTACCTGCTCAAAAAAATGAACTCAAAAATGCCTGTTTTCAGAGTTTCAAAGAAAAATGCTGTTATGTGAGTGGAGTTTAAAAACATTATAATAATTCGTTATATGTCAATCGTCAGTTTTGTGAGACAAAGGTATTCAGAAAAAAACTTTCTTCATTTTTTAGAACGCTCTCATTTGACAGAAGATTATGCCATGACATTTTAATTAACAAAATCTTAATTCTCGTACAATTCTTTATCGTTTCTGATGTTTTCGATCGAAAATATTTTNTATTTCTTGTTGAATTTTTATCAACTATTGGTGCTTATATCAAATGAAGTACAGTTAAATAGAACTTCAATAGCTCTGAAGACTAAAAAAGTTTATCAACCAGCCCAACATATTTTCTTTATTATAATTTAACTTTTTTAAGAGTTTAATACAGAGACAAAATAGACGGATCACGCGGTTGCAATTTTTAATAATTATTTTTTTGTTATCTTTTCTGTGATTGTGGAACTTTTATGATCAAGACTGGCATAAGTTAATTTAATGCTACGCAGCCATCATTTCACATTATTTTATTTTTAAATTCTTATCAAGAGAAAAAAGTAGACACGGTTTATCGCGAGTTCTATATGTCTATAATGTATCTGGCTTCGTAATTGGTTTGAATAAATACAAAAAACGAAGTCAAAAATTCATAGTTTATATTCGCGACTGAAAATAATTCGGCCGTCAACTGAATATATAACACAATATGCTTTCAAATTTGCGCTACGCTCAAATTGTGAAATATATTTGTAATTTAGTAATTTTTCAATCTTCAAAAACTTATTAGATAAATTTCTCAAATTTTTATAAATTGCCTAAAAGTTGTGTGTATCAATCAATATGAATTTAATTTTTTTGGTCAAACTGTTTAAATATAATGATCTGTCCATTGCCAATTTCTTTAAAATTGAGCTGAAACGCTGGATGGTTTTAGAACAAGTTTAACCATAAATTGTTACGAATTGATTGCAAAGTATAAAAGGAACTGATTATCAAGAAGAGTGGTTATACATATTTTCTACCTGCTCAAAAATTGAACTCACAAATGCCTGTTTTCAGCAGTTTCAAAGAAAATGGCTGTTATGTGGTGGAGTTTTAAAAACATTATAATAATTCGTTATATGTCAACGTCAGTTTTGTGAGACAAAGTATTTGCAGAAAAAATTTTCTTCATCGTGTTTAGGAACGCTCTCATTTTGACAGAAGATGTATGCCATAGACCTTTTAATTAACAAAATCTTAATTCTCGCTACATTCTTTATCGTTTCTGATGGTTTTTCGATTCGAACATATTTCATACTAGACTTCTACAGCTATTTGCTATGAGCGGAGCTCAACTTTAAGAGGAGAGCTCAAAATTATATTTTGTTTTGTCTTTCGTCCGCTCTCAGTCGAAACAAAGCAATGCAATCAAGTTTTAAAGTCGATATTTGAAAATTTCAGACAATTTTTTGTAATCATAGTGAATCTTATAAAAAAATATTAAGCGGTTAAATTCTACATCGAATTCGTGGGTTTAAAAAATGTACTTTTGTACAATATTGTACGATTCGTGTGTAATGGTTAACCATTGAGTGTTTTTAATCTGAAAGTATCACATCAGCAACACAAGTTAATTTGCTTGAAAATACAGCCTGTATGCACGTTAATTGCGTTGTTGTGGTAGAATTTATATCAGACATTGTTGTTATCAACAATGTCTAATAGTCGTTTTATTCTATTTATCTAGACAGTTGCATTTGCCTCAAAAATCATGCACCAATTTTTGTTCAATATAAATTCCGGCAGGCACTATCGTAGGCAATTTTTCACGATACTATCATTATTTTCTTTCCGTTGAAAATCAAAGTTTGAGGACATCTTCTGGAAAATATTCTCTGCGATTATAGCAGACAACCACAGTTCTACACCATTTCCTTGTCCAGTGAGTGTATCATGACACATTTTAATTTCCAGTCGGTCGATATAATTTCTAACCCAAAAGCCGCAACCTTTCCCAAATCAAGTGAAGTAAAATATTTTTCCAGAAATTTAAAATTTCCGCATGGTTACGAATCAATAATAAATTCCTTTCTTTTAACTACAGAATCTTATACTGATAACTAGAGTGGCGTTAAAGAAAGCTCTGAGTGGCAGTCTGTTAAGTTGCCTCAATCTCAGATTAACAGCATAGGTATGTCTGTATTGTTGAACATTTTCAGATAAGTTGTATTTTTTTGGTTGAAATGCTCGCCGACAATTTCAAAGTTTTTCCACTCATTTTCTCAGTAATATAGATTTAAAATAAATTATTGAATAAATAATATTTTTTCAAATTTAGAACATATTTTACAAGTATCCAGCAAATGGGTCGCATTTTTTTCTCCGGAAAAAAAATGCCCCCATTTAGTTGTTGTTGTTGGCCATTTTTTTCTCAGTCAAACGCTGTTCTAGCGACTGGAGAAAAAACATGCCCAATTAAAAAAAACTTCAGGCTGTCAGAAATTTATTTAATATATGGTGGCCGAATAAAGTCAAATAAATGCATTTTAAGAAGCTAAATTCAAAAAGTACTGCGTGAGTCAAATAATCCCAAATAGAGTAGTTTCTGAGGTTCAAAACGTCACTTTGCCCTTATGAATTAAAAATGGAGAAAAAACAAGCCTTAATTCTCACTCTGACTACCCTGTTAAACTAATTAAAAAACTAGACCTTGTTTTATTGACCAATCAGAAGCGTATCTTCCCAGCCGTCCGGCGGATGGGTGAAATCCTGGCGCCTAATAGTGAAATCCAGCTAATAGGTGAAGGTTTTGAGCGAAAAACTTTCGCAGGGCTAGGCCGGACCGCTGTATATACCTGTGAGAGCGCAAAAGATCTGGTTTATTCACTATAACGGGTGGTTATAAAGTCGAGGAGAATGTAAATTAGG
>SCLH01001867.1:49085-72775 GCA_004367855.1 Oikopleura vanhoeffeni | reverse complement strand
AAAATTAATTATTTCTGAAGCCAGGTTTCTCAGAAACTTCACTTGAAAATGTGTAAAAAAGAGCCCAATTATCGACGCCCACATCCTTAAGGGTCATATTTTGATCTTTGTTGGCGATTAACCCTGCGGGAGAATTTTGGTTGTAATCCCGAATATAATTAAGTAGCTGATGAGTTTGTGGAGAGTTGTTACTATCGAAACATTAATTTTTGTGCATTTTTGTTTCTGCAAATAGTACTTTGAATTTCTAAAAATCCATAGATTTTGATGAAAATTCCAAAAACCAAGACTATATATTTAAAAGTGATGGTAAAAACCATTCTTGACTGAGTATGGAAATAAAAATACCAGAAGTTTGTTTCAAATTGTCCATATTTTTAGAGAAAAAACATATAAATAAAATTGTGTACATTTTTTGTTTGAGCCACAATTCATGAGGGGTACCCCCTTGATTATCAAATATGTTAAATGAGTGCCAAGGAAAAAAATTTGTCAAGTCCTCGGACCGATCCGATCAGGTCCTAATTTTCGGAGTTCTCGTATTTTATTACCTCGACTTTTTTGATTTATAAAAGACAAAATTTTTCTGAAATTCTCACGCAAAAAATCAATTTGTACTCAGAATTAGCTGTTGAAAAGAGAGATTGTAAACTTGATTGCACCTTTTTTATTTCAAATCATAAATTTGAGTCAATTAAGTGTAACGGGTGTATCGTCATCGCAACTAAAAATATAATCTAATACGTTGTAACTAGTGATACAATACAGTAAAATGGTTTTAGTTACATAATACAGTAACGATAATATAATTTATTAATTTTATTACTACCGAGATAACCAAGCTTTTTGAAGGTTAACCCTTGTGAGCATATAAAAAAAAGTTCCGCCAAGGCACCAGAGCCACATTTGTGGCTCTACTTTGAATGTTGTTACAGAAAGCTTACGGCAGTTGGAGTTCAATTTTTTCCTGCATAAGGAACTTGAGAGTATAGTTTTGGAACCGACATTTTATATTCTAGAATTTCAATTTTTAGTTCTAGAAAAATATAGTGAGAAAAGCAAGGTATACCATATCACGTGAAACACAGTCACAGTTGTCTTCACAAGTGACCTTTCCATTGAAAACGATGCACAAGTATCTGGCCTACGTCATCGTTTTGTCTGCTTGATTTATATCTCATATATCAAAAGTTATTCATAAATAAGTTAAAAATTTTGATGGAAAAATCATAATTTTCGATTAAAAGTTAATTTGCCCTATAAAAGCAGATTATTACTTTTTTTTTATCATTTTCAGGTAAATATGGTAATGAAGTACAACTGTTGACAGCTTTTGATTGCTTAAATTCACTATTATAATAATTAATTTTTTCATGGGATACTTGAAGTTGAAAATTTAGAAATTTCACTTTCGAAAAAATATCTGCCCCTAGATACCAATAAATTTTTATTAAAACTGTTATGCATGCACAAAACGCTTTCCTAAAAACTTGCTAATCTCACATTTGTATTTATGTCTAGTTCTGAAATAATTTTCAGGAAGTGAAACATAGGCGAAAAATCCTTACAAATCAACACCCCGTAATTCTGGAACCAAATATTCGAAAAAAATTTCAAATTATTTTCGAGCCGATCAAAATTCTTTATAATGTGTTGAAAGAAAAGATTCTACGATCCCGTTTTTTTCCATTTTTGAATTATTTTAGGTATGTTAGAGCCACAATTGTGGCTTTGAGCTCACAAGGGTTAATAAAATTTCTTCCGTACAACGTACACAAAATATCCGTTATAGTTTCACCGCTTGATCGTCTATAATAAATATTATGTCAAGACGACCCCCTAATGAGACGATTACGTTAGAGGAAGTTCTATTTATTTTATTATACTAGTCTATCTGATTGCGGACAGCCTATCTACGATCCCAATTGGTCCAGAAAATTCTTATTGCTTCAAAAAACAGGTAATCGAATCATGGTGTTTTAGAAATTAGGGTGTTCACAGTCAAGACAATATAAATGCTTATTCAGTCAGAATTATTATGATAAAATAAAAAAAACGTTGATCATGTATTAATAACAGTACACAATTTGTATAGAAATTTTAAATTATTCAAAATAATACGGTTCAGGGGATTGTGAATACGTGAAATCGAACTGTACACAAAATTATTTAAAACAATAAGGGGATTGTGGGTGTAACTGATGACCTTTTCCAAAAATATATTTTTTGGAATTTTCCGACCACTGAGCACGTGCGAAATGTATTGGATCGATTTGCAAAGTGATATGTAGGCAAAGTGATATTGCAAAAGTGAAATTGCAAAGTGGTACAGTAATAATCAGGGGGACCTGATTGGGCGCTCACTTTTTGTGCGGGTGGAGATAGCATCTACAGTAATGGCGCCACGTTGAGTATAACCTACGCAATATCAGGTTTTGAATATTAAGTCCTCAAATAACCAGTCAAAGGTCAATTTCAAAATTATCGTATGGACTTTCTGATGAGTCGACTTTCTGATCAGCGTATTAGAAACTATGGGTAAGTTATTATGTAAGATCGCTAGAGAGCAAAAACTGGTCAATACTTAACCATTGTGAGCATATAAAAAAAAGTTCCGCCAAGGCACCAGAGCCACAATTGTGGCTCTACTTTGAACGTTGTTTACAGAAAGCTTAAGGAAGTTGGAATTTCAAGTTTTTCTGCAGAAGGAAGTTGAAAGGTAAAGTTTTTGCATCCGACATTTTATATTCTCGAATTTTAATTTTTAGTTCTAGAAAATATAGTGAGAAAAGCAAGGTATATCATATCACGTGATACACGGTCACTGTTGTCTTCACAAGTGACATGTCTATTGGAAACGATGCACAAGTATCTGGCCTACGTCAGAGTTTTGTCCGCTTTGATTTGTATTACATAAATCACAAGTAATTTATAAATAAGTCAAAAATTTTGATGAAAAAATCATGATTTTTGATAAAAATGTTTATTTTTCTCTATAAAAGCAGATTATTACCCTTTATTTTCAAGTAAATATGGTAATGAAGTACAACTGTGGACAATTTTGATCGCTTTACTTCACTTTTATAATAAATAATTTTTTTCATGGGATACTTGAAGTTGAAAATTTAGAAAGTTCACTTCCGAAAAAAATATCTGCCAATAAATTTTTATTTTAAGTGTTATGCATGCACAAAACACTTTCTTAAAAACTGGCTATTCTCATATTTGTATTTTATGTCTAGTTCCGAATTACTTTTTCCGGAAGTGAAACATAGGCGAAAAATACTAATAAATCTACTCTCCGTAATACTAGAACCAAACATTTGAGAAAAATTCAATTATTTTTTGGGAACCGAATCAAAATTCTTTATAATGTGTTTGTAAGAAAAGATTCTACGATCCCGTTTTTTGCCTTTTTTGGATGATTTTAAGTATGCTTGAGCCACTATTGTGGCTCTGTGCTCACAAGAATTAAAGGTCAATCTCTAGTTCATCATTGCTCTCTAGCGACCGTAAAGTATATAATTGACCCATAGTTTATGATATGCTCATAAGAAAGTTGACCCTTCCTATTCTTTTGGGGGAATTCTCAAGTTCATACGATGACCTTGACAGTGACTCTGAACTTTGACCGGTTATTTGAGGTCAAATAATGGTCGCCGACCTTAATGCAAAAAAAGAGTAACCGAAAAACGCATAATTTTCACTGGCCAAAAATCAGCTTTCTAGCTCTACATACGGCTTCGCTAGCCCTTTTGGAAGCCTGGTCGGGGACCACCTGTAATATCTCAAAAAAATGACCAAAAACTCGATTATTTTTGAAATTTTTTTAAAAAACAAAACAAATATTAGGTCTTACAATGATCAAAAAAAAATTTTCTACAAGATGGGTCAAAAATATCAATACCCATTTTTCACTTTCGAAATTCCTCATTTCAAATCGTCATAAAATTATTAATTTTATATATATGAGATAACTTCAATGAGTTCAAAAATGAACGCGGCATGAAACGTGCGATTATTTTATTGTTAAATTGTCTTATAGTTTTTCTGCAAAATCAAATTGTATGTTGTCTTGCAATCCACGTTATGTGAAACGCACTGAATCTACCCAAATTCATGATTGTGATAAATCTGGGAAAACATTTGAAATTTTACATCGATAAGATTTTTGGCAATAAAATAAGAAATAATATCTGAAAAATATTAAAAAAACTTTCATTGTGATATTGAATTTTGTCGAAGTTGTATACATTTTTTGGAGATGAAAATCTGCCTTTTATTGAAAAATATATCCCTTTATGACCTTTCTGACCTTATATATAGAAATTAAAGGATAAGAGAGCTAAAGGTCATTGTAGATCTAGGTTTTTTCGATATCCAAAGATATTATTAATCTTGTGACTAACAGATTTTACTTCTAAAAATTACAAACTATTTATTTTGTCATCAATAATACCGTGGTCCAATTTGGCCCCCTTCAAATTTTAATGTTTATTATGTCACTGATGAATCCACAGTGTTGATATCTTAAAGTATTAGGAAAAATTCTGAGAACATTTTAACAAAGCAGAAACATAATTTATGTAAGAACAAGATCAAAGTCTATAATACTACAAACAAATTGGGCTAAATTCTTTTGGGTACACCACTCACTTTAAAGTACTTATCCGACCAACTTAATTTTTCTAATTCTGGAACCGGATATAACTTTGGAGTAAATTACAAACGAAAATGATGTTATACTCGCGAAAATTCAAACCTTTTTTATCACATTCTGATGCTTAATAAAAATGTTTTTCTTTTCAAAATGCTTTCTAATACACTAGGGCTAACTATGTATTCAAAGTCGCTAGAGAGCAAAATATTGATAAAATTGAGTGCTAGTAGGAATTAGACCTGTAGGTTTCGTTTAAGGGTATTTTTTAATTGATAGCATGAACTTAAAGGTACCTCGAAGGTCATCGACTGTTATGAAAATCAAATCTCAAAAAGTTATTCCGATACTTTTTTAAAATTTTTAAGTTACTTTTATTTTGCAAAAAAATAAATAAATTTGATGTCCAAAAATGTTCCGAAGGGTCCAAAGTTTATATCTAACCTGCCAAATAAACTAATTATTTTTTATACTGACAAATATACATGAAATTTATTATGTACAATACTTCAATAGAAGACAAAAAATAAAGTGATTTTTTTAAATGTTCTGTACATGTAAGGAACTGATTAGACGTGAAAATATTATCCACTATCAAATGATCTTCAAGGTTTTTAATAACATGCCTGAGATAGCTTGTTTAATCCCTTTTTCATCTTTCGCCCAACTTCTGTACCATAAGCTTTCTTCCATATTTCATAATCAATTTTTTCCATTGAAACTGGTTCGATTTTTTTCGCAGCAATTGTGTCCAATTTTAACCTCGGCTCTAAATATTTTAGTGCGGGAGGTGGGTTTAGAGGAGCTCTAGGGGATTCTACATGTGGTTTTCGATAACTTGTGATCTCTGGTACTGAACTGTTATAATTACTCAACGACTCTTCAGAGCTAATTTTTCTATTAAAATTTGTATTCAACATAAAATTAGCTGGTTCGGACAATTGAATTGGTGTGCAAGTTGCACACGTTGCACAAGAAGTGCAAAGTGGTTTTCGATATTTGTAAAAAATGTTTTGCGGGCTATTTTCTTTAATAGGAAACTGAGATCGGGGTAATTGGGGTTGAGCAAGGGGGACAAAATTTGATCTTAAATGTTGCTCATGAGCAAAATCATATGAAACTTCATCATATTTGGATTGGTCTCTGTGAGAATTTAGATCGAATCGTCCGGGCATTGATCGAGTACGATGCATTTCATCTAAACTTTGAGTTGAATAGTGACTTCCAGCATACATTGGCGGTAATGAGGCGTTTCTGTATAGAGCATGGCCGCCATCATAATACATAGGACCGGATGGTTCAACAATTCTAAAAAATTATAAAAGTTTTTTTGGTTTGAATGAAAAATGAATCCAAATGATCGCCAGATGTTCAAAAACCGTCCGCCGCCAAAAAAAGCTAGAGGAAAGCTACGAGATTTTACAAAAATCTTTCTCTTGATTAGGAACTTTCTCAAGCAGTTTCTATGGCATATCAAATTGGAACTTTGTACAAAGAATCTAAATTCATTTTTTAATCATCGAAAATCCCAAACAAACTAATTAGTCCTCAGATTCTGATCTTCGTACTGTTTATTTAAACCCACTCTTACAGTTAACTTTTGATTGTAATTGTTGAGAAGTTCTCAGTATTCAAAACTTTTGAGCTCTTCAAATTAGCTTATTGAATGCATTTTTTGCCAAAAAAAAACTGGTTGATTGCCAATTTATTGAAATTTTATTCTCAGGCAGTTATGAATTGAGTTTTAATAATTTCGAAATAACTATTACTGGCGATTAAATGCGATTATTGGTTAACCGTTTACTTGTACACTGATAACATAAAAATTGACCTTAAAAGTGAGGTCCAACTTAACGTCAATGTGACAGTTAAACCAATCGTCAATTACCTGGATTCTGATTAGTTTAAATTTGAACCCGAATTGAGCTTTCTTAATATTATTTTCTAAATTAAAGTTCATTTTCGTCATCAGCGTGAAAGTTTTCGTAAAATGCAGTTTTTGAAAATGATCGATCTAGAAATTTTGCTCGACTGCGGACACCCTGGGTCCAAGAATTTATGACAAACAGCGTGTCATTGTTTTTCGGTATAAATACGTTAACTTTAAAAAAATTTCACGGAGTATAAACAAAAAAAAAAGTATGTCATATTTTGAGAACATTAATAATGTTACATTATACGAGTTTATGATAATACACATATGTATTTAAAAGACTAGAAAATAAGTTATATTTGTTTGAAGTATATACAGTATATTGTTTCACTCCCGAAATGATAACTTGCTGTGGCGGAAATTTCCGCCAATAAAATATTATAATTAAGTGGATTAGGCAAATTATACTCTCGTTGCCAACGAGTCGTTGGTCTCGGAAGTGCATTATAGCGGATTTTGTACGACGGTTCGCAATTCGCTTCGACGCAGCGTCGACGACAGTCCTGGAGAGTCACACCGCGTGACTCACGCAGTATTTATTGCAAATGGTGTATTAAACCAATAATAAACCGACGCCACAAATGTTCATTACTGCGTTGACTCTTTAATATTGATTAAATAAGTCTGATAAGATCACGGTTGCATTTTTGCGGTGTTCTTTTATTTGTATCTTATTACGTCTTGTATGCGTTAGTTTTGCGTGGTAAATTTTATAAGATGCTCTTTTTGAAGTAAAGTATGTTATTTTTACCTTCTAAAACTCTCACGCAGTAAATCCGAGCCAAAAGGGAAACCCTGCGATAAGTGATTGAACATCGAATGCTGTCTTTCATCCGGATGTGCTCCGTAAGTCCCGTGTTCTGATTGATACCGTTTGATATTGTTTAATGTATCCATTGGGTGAGATTTGTTGAATAATTGTCTATTACTATGTAGTAAAGATTGCGATTTTCCGTGATTATTAAAATCATATATTCTGGCACCTTCCGAGATTCGAGTTCTAAATTGTTTTAGTATTTTGTTTTTGCCTGGTCAAACCATACCTTGTCAACAGATTTTTATGTTTTTTTCTTGGTTCACTCTGTGCTCGTTTTCGTTGAAGTTTTGAGAAAAACTGACCTCTAATTTTTTTAGTTTTACTGAGACTGACCATAAGTCCATATCCATGCTCACAATCAAAATATTGATAGCTGCCAAATATACCAGAATTATTGGTCAAAGGTTCATCTAACTCCACGCCAACGAAAATTTCGGGGTATATATTTTTTTCTTGAATTTCTCCAAGATATCGGCAAGTTCCTATGAAAAAATATTATTGTTTTTTGTTGTGCGAGAGCTTTTTTTTAATTCAATAAAAAACTAAAATGTTGATAAGCTTTCGATGTATCAAATCATTTTCAAATCAGAATAAAGAGTTTGAGAAAATATTCTATGAAAAAATTACAAATATTTTTTTGAAAATTGCAAAGTTAACTCGAGTAGGACCGCAGTTAAAGATGGTCCAGCCGCCCGTACGGCTCTGTGGAGCCGGATCATTAATTGCCAAGTATCTATCGTGTTTTATTGAAAGACCTATCCAATTAAGTCTTCGGAGTAAAAATTCAGAAAATTATCTCGCTAATGGTTAGAAAAAATTGTGCAAAAGCTCAAAATCAACTACCAGTATATTATTTGATCGATGAAAAAATATGATGTATTGAGCCTGACGTGAAACGTGTGATTCGTTTGGCCAATCAGCGTGAAAAGCACTAAACAACATTAATTTTGTCCAGGTCCATATTCAATATTAATGGTCCCGGAGCAGATAAATTCCACTTTTAAATATATACTTTATCAAAGACATTTTTCTCATAATTTTTTCTAGAGATTTCGAGTTTTTTTTGCGAAAATAAGTACTGAAATCAACCAGTTTAATAATTTTTTGAGAACAATGACAAAGTTGTCGTTATCAGAGGTCAATTTCACTTGCGGAGCTTGTGTAAATAAGTTCCATATTTATATTTTCACGCCATTTGAAGCATATCTTATTTCTCATTTTTACGGTCACGTGATCGTTATTTGACTATACGGTATAGTCTATACCGTAATGGAAAAAAGTCTTATTTTTTTCTGTGGATTAGCCTCAAATATGTTCTGGAGTGATTTTTAATTTTTTTGCAAGATAAGTACTGTAATTAAGTCCTGTTATCCCCCAAAAACGCACAAATAAATTTTGGAAAGAAATTTGATCGTTAACTTGATCGACGATGATCCCATTATGTATAAGGGTCGAAAAAACCGTTGAACGTCAAACCGGCTCTGCAGAGCCGTATGGGCGGCTGAGAGTTAAAGTTCAATTTCGATTGGTTGAAATTCGAACCAATCAGAATAAATAATTTCAATATCTCATGCGACTAAGTTTTTCCATGTTATTTGAAATATATAAATATCATTATCAATATATGGTTATTGTCAAGTTTCATTTAATTATTCTGGGCACTAAGGAAATGACGAAACTTATGATTGGTGCGAGACAAATACAAATTTGAAATTTTTTATTAAAAATACTATATTTTTTAACATGTGTCGCAGGAGAGCTCAATCTTTTAAAAATGCTCAAAAAACATTTTGGCCTTTTCTTAGGTCATGAAAAAAACATAGAAAGAGGGTGAACTGATATTACTATCAGCTTCTTTGATTCAAAATTTTGATAACAGAATTAACTTTTTTTGTAAAAATTTTTTTGTTAAAAAACTTATTTTGTGAAAAATTTTTTTGCTATAAAATTTTGCAGTTCTTGCACCAAACCAAGTTTGTTCTAAATGAACGTTTTGTAAAACTTTAAGTGTACACAATATTTTTCTTTGTACAAATTATACAAAGTGTATAACCTTGTAAACGGTACAAAACTATTCAATAAAATAACCAACCATAGTCTTTTCCGATAAAGACCTATCGTTGGGGCGAACTCAACTGAGAGGCCAAGTCAACCAGGGTCCATGGGGCCAACTCCAATCTAGGGCCAACTCAAGAATGAGGCCATCTGAACTATCGAAGCAACTCAACAATGAGGTCAACTCAACCGTGGGGCCAACTCAGTTTTGTGACCAACTCAACATTGGGGCTAACTCCACGTCCGCGCCAACTGAGGCCCACTCAGATCTAGAGTAACATCGATAGTCTATTGGCAATAAGTAGTTTCTGAGAAACCTCCCGAAATTAGCCTTTTGTGAAAGTTATTGCATAAGACTTAATAATCTTCTGCCGTTATTTTCACAAAAAAAATATATAACCCATTTAAATCGACTTCCTTTTTCTGCTGCAATATTTTTCTAAATGGAAGACGAAAAATAATACTTCCTCTAAAGATATAATTTACCTATGTACTTGTCTTTTACCATCACTCGATCACCAATTTGTATTTGATCTCGAGATTGTGATCTGGCGTTCCTTCCTTTGGCTGGCATTTTGCTAGAAAATTGAGAAATTATTATTAAATAAATTTTTAATGATGAATTTTACGAATTTGATAAAATCCGACTGTGAAGTTTTGACTAATTTTGACAGTGTCGTCAAATTTTTGACAAGACTTTTCACGATTTTTGCAACAATTAAAAAAAATAGACAAAGATGCAAATTTTGATGAGTGGGCCAAGGTTCTTGAGCTTTGCCCATTTCATACACTTTATCTCCAGCTTAGGCTGTTATCGATCTTTTTCGACCACCTCTGTTGTTCTATAAGAAGTTATATTTGGGTTAATTGAAGGGTGGCGATCATTTTATTTCGTCACACCAAATTCGAAAAAACGATAACAGCCTACTCCAGCTGCTGATCACGGTCTTTTTTAACAAATAATATCGACCAATTTGATAAAAAATATGAGCACATGGAAAACACAGGGTGCCCTCAGAAGTTTTCAGATAAATTTAAGAAATTACTATTTAAAGTTCGTCAATTATCTAAAAAACAAAAGTCTGATTTAAAAAAAAAAATTCTGTTAACAAGGTGGTCAAAATTTTATCTGTATGTTATTGCTCTTCACCACCAAAGTTTATGAGAGATTAGTTGATTTATTGATTTTTATTGACATTCAAGTTTGAAAATTTAAGATCGAAATACTGTATTTCAAATACATACATGTAATGTAATGTAATTTACATTTGAGAAAAACGGTATAGACGATAAAGTATCTTAGACACCCCTTTAATAAGAGCGGCATTTATTTTAAATATTGTGTTCTGGAGGCTCGGAAACTAACATAATTTATTACTAATTTAATCAAAAAAGCATTTTAGGACTAAGAAATTCGATAAAGAAATTTTTTTTGCTAGACCACTAATAGCATCAATTTTCTTGGATAATCTCAGAATTAACCTCAGGATACAAATATTTGAGCTGAGGCATACTTGTGGGCCCTAAGTTAATTTTAAACGTTCGAAGAAAATGGAAATGATATGCAGTAGCCCTGGGCTACTAGCCCCATTAAATGTACTACTAAGGCGATAATTTGAGGAAATTATGATGCGAGGAATTTAACCTGAATTGTAATGTTTTTGGTATTTAGCGTTTTAAGAAATCGTGACAAAAATCTGAAAATAGCAAAGCCAAATCGAAAAAAAATGCTCATCGCGACGATTTTACTAGTTAGACAAGCACGTGATTTTTTACTGGTAAAATTTTGAGTATATAGCCTTTTTCATACCTCTACTTTTAGGAGCTGAAAATTGTGACCTCAAAAATTCTCACTAATTAGTGTATTATGATTTTGTCTTTGGTTTGTGAAAAGCTTTTGAATCATTAAAGCAGTAGTATGCACGAGAATACATTTTTTCAAGAAAGAACTTCTTAATGAGACATCGTTAGAATAAATAAATTAGCTAAGTTGAAAAAGAACTGTGATTTTAGAGTGTTTTACATCCTTTTACCAACCAAAGTCCATCTCAAAAACGTTTTACTATCTTATAGCGCGTGTTCGAATCTAATGTTGTCTTAGTGATTGCTGAGTGATTACACACTGATTAATTTAGCGGTCCCAATATCAAGCACCCTTGCCATAATCATACTTAAGACAATTACTAAGACAACATTAGTGGGATTCGAACACGCGCTATAAGATAGTAAACGTTTTTGAGATGGACTTTGGTTGTATATGTTCATAAATCTTCTGCAATTCTTACTCATAACTTTGAGTCATAAGTTCAACCCCCGTGAAGTCAAAGATTTGTATAATACTGTTTCTCTCGTTAGTTTTACTGGTGCGCTCCCTAGTCATAAGACATAAAATAAATGCAAATTCAAAATAAAAAACGTGTATGAGTAGCAAAACTTTGTGAATATGTGTTATCACAGAAAAAGGCGTGTTTAACCCGTCATGCAATTGTTAGTAACACAACAAAATTTATCTACAAAAAAATATATGTACAGATATTCATCATTTTTTTTGTTAAGACGTGACGTTCTTAGAAGTTTATTGCTTGTCGGAGTTCAAAGTTTGGACTCCAAACAGGTTAAGATTTTTTTCGAAGGATGAATAAATATTTAAAAAAAAGTGTCATTCAGAGTGAAAATTAATATAAAAAATTAAATTATACACTACTAAAAAATATTTATCGTCTTGTGTGGGTTAATTTTGCGTGGTAGATGCTATTAGATGCTCTCTACGTAAGTTAGAAGAAACGCTTGCAGGGCGATGACGCCTCGCTGGTACACCTCTAACTAGTACGATCGCCATTGCTGTAACACTTTTTTGAGGGCGGTCAATGTGTTCAACTGGTACAGTGAAAAGGTATTTAAGGACCTTATACTTATATTTATGTACCGCAAAATTGCCAAAAAATCGTCAAAAATGTACTTTTATATCTTTTGAATGATTTCCTCGAATTATCATGGCTAAGAGATATCTAAAAGGGTACAAGTTGGAAATTTTTTCGAGTTTTACATTTGAGAATTCGAGAGTCAAAAACGAAGCAAACATTAATTACAAGTTTTGTTCC
Source organism: Oikopleura vanhoeffeni (assembly GCA_004367855.1). NCBI lineage: Eukaryota > Metazoa > Chordata > Appendicularia > Copelata > Oikopleuridae > Oikopleura > Oikopleura vanhoeffeni. Next base: position 60,212 of record SCLH01001867.1, on the reverse strand, counting down.
ACAAAAATGATGATTATATTTGAAATATAATGATTGTATTTTATTTGTGTTATACTTTCAATTTAATTACAAAATAAACAATTCTTAAATTTACAATGTAGCTTTCTAAGCAAAAGTATAGGAACGAGCTCTAACTGGTACAAACGCCCTAATTAGTACACTTTTTTAGGTCGGTAGTTGTACTAGTTAGGAAGCGAGGACTGTAAATGAACATTTCACCACAGCTTGTGGTCGACCTTGCTAGGTCAAAACGTGAAAAAAAATTGTTATATTTAGAACAATTACAAATGATAATTAATAATGATTAATACCACAGAATGACTCATTTGAATAAAATATTTGAATAAAAATGTTTTGACATAATGTCAATGACATTTCAAAATAAAAGGAGTCATTCAGAATGAAAATAAATATCAAATGCAGAATTATAAAAAAAACTGTTTGATGATACCATAATATCAGATTATCATTAAAAATTATATATTTATTTTATTTTTTATCTGGCATTTCAATTTGAAAAAATGTCATTTTTAAAGAACTTGGTTAATTTCTGAACTATCTTCCAGTATACCCTGATTAATCTAGGTTTAAAATTGATGCCGGACTGTTTTCGCTTGCAAAAACATTGTTTGCTTAACTACGGCATTTTTGCTTCTTTGCCAAAAAAAACTACACTTTGTCATCGCTATCAAAAATTTAAGTTCAATCCTTCGAACTTTGATCTGTAGGGAGCACTGGTCGCCAATTATTAATTTTTTTTGATTAAAAATCAGCTAAACAGAGCAGTCAGGAATAATATCATTGGCATTTTGTGATCATCCCGAAGCAATTTCTCGTGATGATTTTCTTTGCTTGCGGGAAATCCCTAGCTAAAATCAAAAATACTGTACCAAGGTTGTGAAATAGATCTATCTCATCCCTATTTACCCCTATCATTTGCTTGAATATACGCAACCTTATTTAGTTTTACATGGATAATCAAGGTCTCGGAGACCTGGTCTCCAGTGAAGAGTTAAGGTCTCAACGGCATATTTTTAAATTAGTACATGTGTCCGAAATCCGATTAAAATAATGTCCGAATCTTATCCGTAGAAAAATGCATAAGAAATTTTTTCAAGAAAATCCAACCTTTTTACGTCAAGTTGTTCAATCCGTGCGACAACCGGATAATAATGCGGTCTTTACTTATGACTAATTAACATAAATATATCTCATGAATTACCATAACTATTAAATAAATTATCGACTGAAAAATGTTACGATTATAAAAAAATAATGACAAAAAAAATCAAGCTATTTTTACCACGCTAGGGTGTTACAGGTTTTTCAGCATTGGAATTCTACGATATTTATGGAAAAATGAAAAAGTACAATTTGTTCAAAATTTTGTTCAAAAATCAAGTTCAGCCGTGATTAATTGAGGCGATTAAGAACTCTGTCGAGTATTTAGTGGCGATTACAATTTAATCGATTTTTAAATTTGAGAGAAACGTTGTTCTGGTCGGTTAAAACAGTTGCATAGAAATTAATATTTTTTTGGCAATCATGTGTTTTTTTCTAGGTTTTTTATCTGATTAAACGTAGATTTATGCCATGACAAGCAATTACAGTCAACAATTTCTCAGTTCTTCAAACACGTGTCCTATTTGAACGACCATGTTTGTCTAGATTTATTTAATAAGTAAAATTTTATGGCGCATCTTGTTTATAATTTTGTTTTGTTCGTGGCAAAATCAGTGTGAAATTGAACCCTTTTGTGTCACAATGCAGTTGAAGTGAATGGCTTTTAAAAAGGAGCTATGTTTCTTAAATAATACGTACAGTGTAGGTAATCTCACTAACCAATAAACGCGTTTCATTATCTCCTGGCCTATTGATGAAGTATAAAATCATGGCTTTTTGACTTATTTTAATTTTCTTTGATCTTTCGCGCCATCTTGAGTAGAATGTCAACTTTTTGGCGCGTTTTTCACTTACTTGATTTAATTTTCTAAGAAGATTTTATTTTATTAAAAAAACATCCACGTATTTTTAGCGCGCTCATTGGTCAAAAGTTTGCCCGCTTTTGCTTAATGAGGGTTCTGGGTGCTAACACAGCAATTGCTGGGGAGTTTTTGACTACTTTTTGAAGCCTGATACTTTTTGTTTGAAATGTTGGAAAGTTAAAATAAAAAAAAATATTGTTCCGTAAACAATGTTTATGATTTTGAAATATGTCAATTTATATTAAAAATCGTAATAAGGTCGTAAAACACTTTACGAAAACGCTTTTCTCAGTCCTTAATTTTTCCCCAGCAGGAAATAACTCGCGGAGTTTATTTCCAAATTGATTCAAACTTTTAAAATAAATCAGAAACATCGTTCACCACAAAAGTTTGGATTTTTTTAAACAGCTTACGTTTGGGGTATTCGTAAAAATGAAAAAAAGTGACTTTCGTAAAGTGAAAAATAACTGTCTTATATTATTAAAATTTTTTTTTGTTTAGTCAGAAAATATTGAGCACCAAAAAATACATCAAACGTTTGGGTTTTATTTTTATCATTTTGAGGTAATCTCTCTCAATCATACATAAAGCGCGCATCACTATAAACATAAAAGCAGCATGTCAATATTATAACAAACAATAAGAGGCCTGATTTCTGTTAGTAATAGTGTAAGACTTTTTTTAACATAATTTTCTGGGTCAGTTTTTGACGAAGAATTCAATTTTACTATTCAAATTACATTTTTGTTCATATTGATGTGATGTGCTATTTTTAGTTAAAACTCTAAAAAAAGACTTCAAAGTCGAATTACAAAATTTTTATTCGTCGTAATTGATTTCTCAGGACCGATTTACCCGGGAATTATATCTATTTGTTCTATTTATCAAACAAAGAAAAATAATTTTTGCATGCAATCCAGCACCCAGAACCCTCTTAAGATGATTCATAATTCAAAAAATAATACGTACCTTCTACCAAAAAACACCGACTTAAGGGTTTTATCTTATGTGCCAGTCTTGTAAAGTTTTTTCACGATAATTCACACGATTGGTAATTTTCGGATCATTGCGTGCTTTTGGATGATTGGGCCCCAAAATAACACATTTCGGAAAAACAATAAAAATGCGGAGGCTTTCGAAATATTCAGCATTATAAAAAAATGTATGTTGACCTTATTTTAGAGGTCTCAGTCAAAATGTATCTTCTCCCTAGATATTAAATGTACATATTCGAAACCCATATGAATGTGTAGGAGATGATTTCGTGCTGGTACTCTAGAAAGTTTTTGTACAAATTGGTTCTCGTTTTTTGATAAATCGTGTTTTGATTTTCTAAAAATTGATAAATTTTAATAAAAAAGATATAGATAGGTCCCGAGCAAAAAATGAGCTACATTATAAAAAGGTCGTATAAATTTGAAAACTTGGATAATAACGTAGTTTTTGCGCTGAAAACGATGGCACCGAAAATTTTTTCATCTCTATAAAATAGATAGTCATTGAATAAACAGTGATGATCGGTCGATAAATATTGGTTAAATCTACTAGATCAAGGACAATTGGGCACTTTCGGTCAATTGCTAATTTTTTGACGTTTGTTGAAAAAAAGTATTTTGGAATAAGAACTTCAAATTTCGTTGGGTTTTTTAGATAATTGAGGGAGGACCCAGGGATCGGATGTTTCGAAAAATCCGATCCCTGGGTGGACCCCTGTACACTTTTAAACTTACCGGTTTACATTTCTGCCGCGCTCTTGGTACTCTTTTCGAAAACATTCAGACCCTCCAGTATGAGAACTTGTAACTGATGATTGGCGTCCGAATCTTTGTGAAGTGCTAAAATATTTGTTCAAAATCAGCACATACATTTGTGCCATGTTAAATTCGGTCCACATACAGTATTCGGTAGGAATTATTATATGTTTCTTGAAAAAAGCTTTTTGTGATAAATTTCAAACTTACACAAATACGAAAGGTCCGCAGAGTTACTTTCAGAAATTTAGTACAGTGCTTTATGACTTTAAATTTGAATTTAAATTCGCTTTGATTGTTTGCACCGTTTCTTGGCGCGTTTTTCATTTATTTAATTTAATTAAAAAAAGGTTATTTTCATAATAAAAAATATCAAGCGCGCTCATTAGTCAATATTTTGCCCCATTCTTCTCAAGATGACTCATAATTCTAAAAATTATATCTTCTGCAAGAAGACACCAACTGCATTGTAGTAAATTTTTTAAAATCATATTAAATAACGGGATCATACTTTTATAATCATAGAATGTACTTTAATCATGCCCTGACAAATTCGATTCACATATTTGGTAGAAATTATTTTATTTTGCATGTTGAATGTTTTGCTTTAAAAAATTAGTTTCGTCGTTTGAAAAATTTTAATAACTAGACATCAAAGATCAATTTTTTTAAACAAACTACAATTATTCACTGTCATCTAGATGTGAACTTTCAAAATTAAAATCATATTCCTGGATATGAAAAGCGTAAGAAGACTCAACTCAAAATTTTGAAAAATCATTGTTTTTTTCTTATCGTTGGTGAATATAAGACTGAAACAGACTTTATGAAATTTTTTTATTTTCTAATTTTGTAAATTTCTATTATTACTGCTACACCTTGTGTTCTCATTCCAAACTTGAACTTTTTCAGAGTCAAAACTCAATCACAAAATTGGTAAATTCATACAACTTGACAAGAATAATTCCAAAAATTCAATGATTACGATGGGGTCAATCTTGCACTAGAAATTGAAGCAATGAACGTCAGAGGATTTTAGCCCATTATGCTACCTAATTATAATTTTATTATATAATTGTATTACAGAACGTCAGGTCGGAAGTAATCATCTGTAATAACTGGTTTTGGCCTGTTTCATCAAACTAAACAGGGTTTTGAGTGCTGGATTGCTAGCACAAATTAACTTGAACTGAACTAAGAAAAACAAATCAATAAAAATTTATGAAAAATTCGCGTTTCACAAAAATCCAAATAAAAAATATGATAGTTACAAAACCGTTTCATCTGTGTAAAACTAATTAAGAAAAATATCATTTAAAACGTATATCTCCTTTATTAACAGACATAAGGCTACTTATTATTTGTTATGAGACTTTAACATTACTTTTAGTGAGACTAGCGGCGCGTGCGGCATCTTTAATTGACAGAGATTAGCGCAAAATTTGCGGATCAAAAATAAAATTTAATTTTTTGCGTTGAATATTTTTAAACCATAAAAAGAATTTTGTAAATAAATTCAGAAAGTATTTTCTGCAAGTTTATAAAGCAATTGTTTATAACAAATTGTTTAAATCTAGATTGTGTAATGAAATATCGAAACGTTGCATAAATAAAATATTGAATTGTTTAAATGTTTCTTTCGTTTCTTTTCAAAAAAATAATTTTTATATAAACTCTACTGGTTTTTTCTGCCGCTGAGAAATGTACGCTTTCTAAAATCGTTTTCATAAAGGTATTACAATTTAGTTACGTATTAAGATATATTTTTAAAAAATATGATAGTCAAAAAAGAAACTGAGTTAGATAATTTAAAACTAGTATATATATACAAAATATATATATAATATATATATTTCTCATTTTTATTGTTGCGAACGTTTTCGAATATTTAATTATTCGTTTTCAAGCATTCTTTTTTCATTAAAAAATGAATACAGTAAACTCAAAAGTAACAAGGAAATAGTTCTAGAAAATTTGCCTAAATTAATTATTTCAAATTTACAAAACATTATAAATTGTAAATACAGTATGTATTTGAATACAGGCTTTACTACTTATTTTTTTTGTAAAAAGCCTATTTTTAGGATTTCATTTCATAATAGCTTGAAATACTTTCGAGATTCGGTTTGGTCATTTAAATCTGGTCAGTTAATTTTTATATGATACGTTTTTGATTGTAACCTTTCCGTGGTTGTTCTTAAGTTTTTCTGAACTATTTTGAAATAAGTTCGGTAAAATTCGTTTTTCATTTGAAATTTTGTAATTTTTAAAGGGCCGACTAGGTTTTCGAAATTTTCGAGATAATCTTTTTAATTTGATTTGTAGCAAACACAATTCATAATATGGTGATAAATTCCATGAAACGGGAATTTTTTCGTTGCATAGCTCGCTTGTTAATGCTCTCTGGCTCGGTGAAATAATTCACGTTTTGTTTGGCCAATATAAAAAGAGTTACAACTACAAGTGAACTTGTAAACGGCGTTTGAAGTTAAAAATAAGTCTTGGCAAGGTTTAAATGTGTAACCATATAATTGTGAAACTTTTATCGAACGTTAACATGAATTGATGGCGAAATCAGGTGCAAAAGTTTTAATTTTGCTAATGAGTTTTTGCGCGTGATATTCTATTATAGGAGAATTGAAGTCAAAGACAAAAGTGTGTGCGTTCTCAGGCCGTGGTGCTTTTTCAAAATTTTCCAAGAAATTTTTAATTTTTCGTTCTACTAGCCAAGAGGGATAGTTATTTTTAGTATAAATTATTCTCGGCTCGTTTAGACTTTTTGAGAATTGTTCTTCATCTGATGCACAATCTCGAACTCTACAGGGTGTAAGGTTTTTCCCCTTCTTTTTTCCAAACTGGTTACACTTGATTTCCGCCGTTTTGATTGGTCACCCTGTATGTGACTGAGTATAAATGGCACTATTTTTGTATCTCTGTGGGCTAACTGATTCCGTATAATTGGTAAATACGGTGTTGAGATCTTTTTTAAAAACTTTGCGAACTTTATTTTCGACTTTTCAATGAATATTTCCATATCCAAAAATTTTAATGTGTTATTTTTCATAAGTTCTACTTTAAGTTTTAGCCTATGATCATAGCCGTTGATTTTATCTAAAATGTTATTAATCGAATTTTTGTCACATATAACTATGACGTCATCCACATGTCTTGACCAGTGAATAATTTCTTTATTTTTGATAAATTTTTGAATTAATGTTGTTTCCATCAAGTTTAAAAATATATCGCTCATACTAGATGATAAGGGACTACCCATTGCTAACCATGAACGTTGTTCCTATTTGTGTATGAAACACATTATAATTTAATTAAACATCATGCATGAATTTGCGTAGGTCTGACCTTTCTGGAAATGGCAACAAATTATTATTTTTATCTTTTTCTTTGAAAAATGATTCGGGTGTTTTATAAATTATCTCTAAAATATGTGAAATTATTCATTTTCAAGCATTTTTTTNTTTTTTTCATTAGAAAATGAATACAGTAAACTCAAAAGTAACAAGGAAATAGTTCTAGAAAATTTGCCTAAATTAATTATTTGTTCAAATTTAGAAAACAATATAAATTGTAAATACAGTATTTATTTTGAATACAGGCTTTACTATTTTTTTTGTATATATATATTTAAAACTAGTAATACAAAATATATGCTCTCAAAAGTGTTTACAAAACAAAAAATTTAATTTTACGTTCGATCATTTCAAATAAGAAGTAAGCAAATTCCTTAAATACTTATTGATACACTCGCAACGGTGAAATCAATCTCATCATATTATTTATTTGACCATTTATTACCGGTGATTAAACACGCACACGGGAAACAGTGGTTTTAAGTAAGCCGGACATAAGGGTAAACCTTCCACAAATAAGGGGTGATCTTGAATTGTGCTCATCAATCGTGAAAGTTTTTCTGATGACAAATTTGTGATTTGTAAATCTTTCATTAGTGTCACAACACCCTTTAAAATTTCATGATTAACTTTGGGCATAACTTTGGGCTGCTTAAGGGAGTGGGTGTCGCTGATTTGAGCCTCTCCGCAAGGTCATTTTCCCGACCAAACTAGCAAAGGGATGAACTATTCACAAAAAAACACTTTGTCTAACAAGAACGCAACCTGTCGCAAGGGTAATCTTTGAACTTAACGAATAATCTGTCAAGATCCACCTTAAGCGACAGACAGGCCTACGCTTTTCCCGCCCTGTACATTAAAAAAGACACGCAGTTTTCGTACCTTACTCCTTCAATTAAATTCATCATTTTTTATTATCTCACCTCTTTGATGTCTCCCAGGCATCCAAAGAAGCCTCACACATAATGACCCATTATTGTCCTTTACTCGGAATTTTGCTTTTGGCGGCCAAAACAACATAAACAAAAAATTATTGCTTGTTTATGATTTAATTAAAGTGCAGCTAATTTGTTTCTTTTTTGACGCTACCGCAGGTTAAATTAATTGCCCAAAAATTTTCAAATAAAGTGTGTTAATTACAGGAAATAAACCCATGTATTTTGATCATTTTTTTTGGTTTCTAAATTTTGTCTGAAAAATTTAAGCTCAAAAATGAAAAGCTGACATGGCTCCAAGAGACGCCGAATCAAAATTCAAAAAAAATTCTTTTAGGGGGATTGGTGGGGCAGTTGTTTTTATTTTTCGACCACAGGTACAGCAAAAATTACCGGTATTTCTATTTGTACCTCGACCATCCAGCACATCGGTGGAATGTTTGCTATTATAAAAAACTACCAAATTATTTCTGGATATTTTTTTCTCCTAGCACATTGACTATCGCTTTTGCAAAACTGAATGCCTGAATAATGACAGATGATCAAAAACTAAAATAACCCATTAAGTGATTCATTTCCACGGAGATTCAGACCAAATAACAATGGGTAACTTTTGACTAATCATTATTAAGAAAATTTCCAAAAAAATATTCGTTTCGGACTTGCATGAAAAAACGGTAAGAATGGAATTTTAGATATGGTATCATCTCGAATACAAAAATCAAATTCGGCAAGAAAAGCCAAGTTATTAATGAGTAAGTATTTCAATATGTAGTTGTTTCAGATTTTATTCCTGCGTCTTTTCAGAATGATTTCAAGTTCGTAGCTTAATCAATGTAATAATGGCGACGACATCACCATCGATGATATAGTGATTGCTAAGAAATATAAAAAAATATTTTAATATTTCATTGCGTTCAAAGTTTATACGATTTTAATAGAGAGGATTTATGAAACAGAGAAAAGAAAATCGCAATGTTCCTACCGTTCAATCGTAGGTATACTTTTTTTAGTTAAAATTAATCTACACTTTTGCTATATTTAACTTCCACTGCAAGAAATAATTCAAAATCAATTTCAGGCGAATTAGATGAACATTTATTCATTATGCTGTGGTGCACTTCCTGTAGAGAAATTTTGTTTCTGAACCCTATAAATATCGGCATGTGATGTGATTTGGAACGTGCGATTATGCGGTTCTCAATGCAAATAATACCAGCAATGTGTTTTTATGCATTAAAAGTTTGATGTGATAATTTTTTTGCCTAAAATTTTTGTATCAACTTTTTGACTACTCAAGGTACGGACTACAATTATTTACAATTGAAAAATAAACGTTTCAGCTCAATTCAACAACATGTCTCCCAAAGATATTTTGAGTTTTTTAAAAAGCGCGCTTCCAATTATTTACATCCAGGCATAATTGCATGAAAGCACCAAACAATCCCTCTTAATGAATTGTCAAAACAAGTCTTGGGAACCTTTCAGATGCAGTATGAGCCGAAACTCGTTTCTTTATAACTGGATGGTGAGGTTAGATACCTATTGTGACTCTAGAGACCTCCCAAACTTGACCATTTCAAACAATTTGGCTGAAAATGAAAACTTGACATGGCACCAAAAGAGACGTCGAAGCAAAATTTCAAAAAAAATCTCTAATGCATTGTAAAACAAGTCCTGTGCTTTCAAGTGCAGTATGAGTCGAAACTATATCTCTAAAACTGGTGGAGGAGATATTTTTTGCCTGAGCCTCCCAAATTGATCATTTCAAAATTTTAATTTTCAGTTTTTTTGCGTTTTTGTCCGCCGAAAGCGAAATTTAAAAAAAAAGCAATTTTGCATTATTTGTTAGGCTTCTCCGGACGAATAAATAATAAAAAATGATGAAAATTGAAGGAGTAGGTACGAACTGCGTGTCTTTTTAAGAAGCTTTTTAAAAGCGTAGGTGTCGGCGTAGGTGGGATTGTATCAGATAACTGTCAAATTCAAAATTACCGCGAAGGTTGGTTCTGTTAGTTACAAATGTTTTTGGAATATCACCTTTGCTAGTTTGGCGGGAAATGACCTTGGAAGAGGCTCAAATCAGCGACACCCACTCCCTTAAGGAGGTTACCGACGGAGGTCTATAATTCGAGATCTACACATGCTAGGAAGTTAATTTTTGCGGCATTCGAAATTTTGTTGTCGATTTCATTCCAGAATAATAAAAAAATTAAATTTCGGACAAAATTTTTTTCAGAAATTTCGAATTCTCTCCAAGTATTTTATGCTGTCATTTTTGAACTGCTGGATAAATCTTTAATTTTTATTGCATTGGGTAGCCAAGATTTCAACTTGTATGAAAAAATAAAAATTTATAATTTTTTGAAATAAATTAAAAAGTGATCAGAAAAATTGGGAAATCTGGCGTATCAGACGCGATCGAAACTTTGAACCTCTCGCATAAGAAAATCAAGCAAGATATTTAAAAACGTATTCCTAATTAACCTATAACACACAATTTGTAATAAGTGTTTTTTTTGAAAAAAAAATCTGATATCAGTGCTTCAAATGAAATTTAATAAATGCGTAATACACCGAAAACAGTCAATTTTATGCCGAATAGTACGTTTGGGGAGGCGAAGCCTCCACAAACGTACTATTCGAGATAAATAGTATCTTTGTGGTTAACTTGACACTAATTGTGTCAAGAAATTGATCTTATTGGTCCATGACTGAGGTTCAAACTTCCCTTCGTTAAGATAGTAGGTTTTAGGTTTCTCAAAAAGTAACTCATGATAATATTCTTTGTTTGAGTAAGATAGTTAATTTCGGTTAATCAAAAAATAGCGCATGATAACACAAAAACAATTCCAACTATGATAACAATAAACAATTCCATGTAATTATTTATTTTCTATTTAAAAATAGTTTATTTTTGACGTTTCGGCTAAACAGCCATTTTCAGTGTGCAGAGAACAAGTTTGGTTTTTGACTTCAGCTTTAGCGAATCTTTTAGATGTGTAATATAAGAGGTTAATCAAGCAATTTTCTTGAAATGCGAACAAAACACAAAATATTTTTACGCGAAACTTTTTGATGCGAAAAT
>SCLH01001867.1:0-48858 GCA_004367855.1 Oikopleura vanhoeffeni | reverse complement strand
AAAAGCTTTGTAATATAAGTTTTTTTCTACTATTTTGAAATGCGATTCGAAATACTCTCGACGGCATGGGCCTGGTAAGTAATCTGGATTACAACCGAATTTTTCAACGCATTTTTTGTCATAGTGTTCGCAGTACTCGACATGTTCATATATTGGTCCTTTTCTCCCATGTTCTAAATTCGTTCATGAAGTGATCTTTGAGTTTCACCCGTATAACTTTCGTTACAGGGATCAGGGCAATTATATTCGTATGTCAAGTTGCTGTTGAAATAATATGATTTTTCAGGTTTTAATCTTGGTAATATTACACTAGATAGTGTAATTGTTGAAAATGATATATTTAAACGAAAATTTGGTGTAAATTGTTATTAATTTTTTCTAATTTTTGTACTTAGGATAGAACATCGAAAGCTGGAATAGGGGATTGATAATGAATGGTGTACCAAATCTGGATTTTTAAGCGTTTCCTTTCTTCGAGCTTTTGATTCTGATGGTGGAAAATTTTTGATTTTTAGGTCCCTAATTTTTTGATTTATGAGCTTTTCTGGGTATTGATTTTTTAAGAAAATTTTTTGGTACTATTTGGGGCTAAGTTAAGTGCTTGAGGGGTAGATTTGGTATAATGACAGCGATAAAGTTCGCCAGTGAGAGTAGATATTTTTTGGTTTTTTGGTGACACACCTGTTCTGAAATTTATCAAACAATCTGAAGATTCAGGCTTTCTGAACATTTCTATGCTCAACTTGCCGTTTGTGTTAATAACTGTTGTATCCAGAAATACGATTTTTGAATCTACCATTTTGTTCATAGTAAATTTCAGACCTTTATGTTACCGTTTTAAATTTCGTTATATATCATTTTCAAATAAAAAATGTGACAAAAAATATAAGCCAATGAGGGGCTGAGTTTGCTTCCCATGGAGCATCCGTCTATTTGACGATAAAATCCACTATGTGTTTCAAATGAATTATAGTCCTTACAAACACCATCAAAAAATTTCCGGAGAACTACTTTGCTAGCGGGTTTTATTTCTACAGTAGATATTACTTCACCTTTTTTAACTGTTTTACTTTTATCTGGGAAAAAACGTTCTTTGTCCGCATAAATTTTTTCCATTATGTAGTCTATGGTAAGTTTTAGATCAACTNTCAATATTAATCATATTTCCTGGATATGAAAAGCGTAAGAAGACTTCAACTCAAAATTTTTGAAATCATGGTTTTTTTCTGTATCGTTGGTGAATATCAAGACTTGAAAACAGACTTATATTGAAATTTCTTGTTAGTTTTTCTAATTTTGTAATTTCTATTATTACTGCTACACCTTGTGTTCTCATTTCAAACTTGACTTTTTCGAGGGTCAAAACTCAACACAAAATTTGGTAAATTCATACAACTGACAAGAATAATTTCCAAAAATTCAATGATTACGCTGGGGTCATATTCTTGCACTAGAAATTGAAGCAATGAACGTAGAGGATTCTTAGCCCATGTATGCTACTAATTATAATTTTATTAATATAATTGTAGTTACAGAACGTCAGGGTCGGAAGATTCATCTGTAATAACTGGTTTGGCCCTGTTTGCACTCACAATCTAAACAGCGGTTTTGAGTGGCTGGATTGCTAAGCACAAAATTAACTATGAACTGAACTAAGGAAAAATACTAAATTCAATCATAAAAATTATAGATGAAAGATTTTCGCAGTTTCACAAAAAAATCCATAAATAAATAATATGATTAGTTACAAACCGTTTTTCTGTGTATAAAATAATTAGAAGAAAATATCATTTAAACCGGTCTATATTAATGATCTAAACAAAATCACAAAAACCATCTCCTATCTATAAAATTCAACCTAATCCCCATCAAAGCTTGCTCGCCCTTTACACCACCTTAAAAAAAAAACTGAAGGAATACATCTCCACATTTTCTAAATATTTTATGTCACATCCGAATACACTACAACTACCAACAAGCAATCCTTTTATTTAACCAAAAAGAGCACATATGATCTGAGACTCCTTAACAATTACTTTAGGTGGACTAACGGAGTTGCGGGGCGGATAGACAGAAAAGGCGCAAATTGCGGATATCAAAAATAAAACATCTGTTGGAATTGTTAACACCTAATAAAAAGAAAATTTTTAAAAAAATCTTCAAGAACGTATTCTGCAAGTTGTATAACAGCAATGTGCTTCCTAGTACCCAATTGTGTTAAATAACAATAGATTGTAGTCAATGGAAATATCGAAAACGTTGTCATAAATAAATTATTGACATTGTTTAATGTCTTTCGTTTCTTTCAAAAAAAATTTAATTTTTAATATAAACTCTACTGTGTTTTTTCTGCCGCTGAGAAATGTATCGCTCCTCTAAAATCGTTTTCATGCAGTATTACAATTATAGTACGTAATTAACGACTCCTCTTTTTAAAAAATAATGAATAGTCAAAAAGAAACTGGTATAGAAATTTAAAAACCTAAGCCATATATAACAAAAAATTATAGAATAAATTATACTATATTTCTCATTTTTATGTGCAACGTTATCGAATATTAATTACTCTCTCCGTTTTCAGATTCTTTTTTCATTAAAAAAATGAATACAGTTTAAACTCAAAAGTAACAAGGAAATAGTTCAGAAAATTTCCTAAATTTAATTATTTCAAATTTTACAAAACATTATAAATTCGTAAATACAGCTATGTATTTGAATACAGGCTTTACTACTTATTTTTTGTTAAAAGCCTATTTTTAGGATTCATTTCATTAATAGCTGAACAATACTTGTCGGGATTCGGGTTTGTGTCATTTAAATCTGTGGTCAGTTAAATTTTTATATGATAACGTTATATTATATTGTAAACCCTGTTCCGTGGTTGTCTTAAGTTTCTGAACTATTTTGAAATAAGTTCGGTTAAAATTTCGCCTTTTTTCAGTTTTGAAATTTTGTAATTTTTAAAGTGGCCGACTAGGTTTTTCGAAAATGTTCCGAGATAATACTTTTTAATTATTGATTTGTAGCAAACACAATTCCAAAATATGGTGATAAACCTTCCATGAAACGGGACTTTTTTTCGGGTTGCATAGCTCGCTTGTTGATGCTCTCCTGGCTCGGTGACAATAATCACGTTTTGTTGGCCAATATATGAAAAGAGTTACAACTACACAAGTTAAATGTAACGGCGTTTGAAGTTAAAAATTAAGTCTTGGGCCAAGCCGCTTAAACTGCCTGTACACCACTATTAATTGTTTAAACTTTCCATCGAACGATAACATGACCCCTCTGACTGCGCCGCGCATATCATGGTGCAAAAGTATTTAATTTTGCTACGATTGAGTTTTTTGCGGCCACACACGTCCCCGTGATTATTCTTATCTATTAGGACCGAATTGAACAAAGAAAAAAAAACAAAAGTGTGATGCAGTCCAGGCCGGTGTGCTTTTCCAAAATTTTCCAGAAGAAATTGAATTTTTCGCTCCCGCTTCTACTAAGCACAAGAGGAGAATAGTCCTGATCTCTCCCTTTTCTAAGTATAAATTATTTCTCGGCCATCAGTCGGTTAGACCCTTTTTCGAGAGTACCCTTCGTTCTTCATCTTCGCATGCACAATCTCGAACTACAGGTGTAAGGTCTTTCCCCTTCTCTTTTCCAAACCCCTGGTTAACTTGATTTCGCCGTTTTGATTGGTTGAATCTGAGAAACTCTTCCTGACAACCAATTCACAACGGCGGAAATCAGTTGTGAACCAGTTGGGGAAAAAAGAAGGTAAAAACCTTTACACCCTGTATGTGCTGTGTATAAATGGCACTTTTTGTACTCTGGGCTAACTGTTTCCGTTATAATTGGTAAATACCCCGGTGTTGAGATCTTTTTTAAAAACTTTTTTTCGAACGTTTATTTTTCGACTTTTCAATGATATTTCCATATCCCCAAAAATCTTTAATGTGTTATTTCTTCATAAGTTCTACTTTAAGTTTTAGCCTATTGATTCAAGCCGTTGATTTTTATCTAAAATTATTAATCGAATTTTTGTCACCATATAACTATGACGTCATCCACATGTTCTGACCATGTTGAATACATTTCTTTATTTTTGATAAATTTGAATTAATGTTGTTTCCATCAATTTAAAAATATATCGCTATACTAGACTTTGATAAGGCAACTCCACCAATGTGCCCCTACCTATGAACGTTGTTCCCATACTACTGCTGTTATGAAACACATTATTATTTACCATAAACCATTTATGCACATACCGAAAATATATAGCGCGAAGCAATAGGTCTGGACCTTTCTGGAATTTGGCAACAAATTATTATTTTATCTTTTTCTTTGGAAAAAATGTCGGGGTGTTTTTGATAAAGATTATCTTCTTAAAATTATGTGACAAATTTATTCACTTTTCAAGCATTTTTTTTTCATTAGGTTCAGAAAATGAATACGTAACTCAAGAAAAAGTAACGAAGGAATAGTTTCTAGAAAATTTTGCCTAAATAATTATTGTGTTCTCAAAATTAGAAAAACAATTATAGAGTAAGATACCATAGTATTTGCTTTTTGATACAGGCGTTTACTTATTTTTTGTATACAATATATGAAAACTGAGTAATACCAAAATATAATTGCTCTCAGAAAGTGTTTTACCAACAACTAAAAAATTTAATTTACGTTTCGAATCATTTCAAATAAGAAGTAAGCAAACTTCCTTAAATGACCCTTATTGATACAAACTCGCAATCGGTTTGAAGCCTATCAACTCCAATCATAATGTTTAATATTGCCCTCATTACCGGATGATTAAAACACGCACTAGGAAACAGTGGTTTTAAGTAAGCCGACGCCAATAAGGGTAAACCTCCCACAAACTCAAGGAAGGTAATACCTTTGAATGTGCTCATCAATCGTGAAAGTTATTATTACTGAATAGAACAAATTGTGATGATTTGTAAATCTTCTCATCATAGTGGTCAAACAACACCCTTTAATAATTCATGATCTAACCTTTGGGCATAACTCTTGGGCTGCTTAAGGGAGTGGGTGTCGCTTGATTTGAGCCTCTCCGCAAGGTCATTTTCCCGACCAAACTAGCAAAGGGATGAACTATTCACAAAAAAACACTTTGTCTAACAAGAACGCAACCTGTCGCAAGGGTAATCTTTGAACTTAACGAATAATCTGTCAAGATCCACCTTAAGCGACAGACAGGCCTACGCTTTTCCCGCCCTGTACATTAAAAAAGACACGCAGTTTTCGTACCTTACTCCTTCAATTAAATTCATCATTTTTTATTATCTCACCTCTTTGATGTCTCCCAGGCATCCAAAGAAGCCTCACACATAATGACCCATTATTGTCCTTTACTCGGAATTTTGCTTTTGGCGGCCAAAACAACATAAACAAAAAATTATTGCTTGTTTATGATTTAATTAAAGTGCAGCTAATTTGTTTCTTTTTTGACGCTACCGCAGGTTAAATTAATTGCCCAAAAATTTTCAAATAAAGTGTGTTAATTACAGGAAATAAACCCATGTATTTTGATCATTTTTTTTGGTTTCTAAATTTTGTCTGAAAAATTTAAGCTCAAAAATGAAAAGCTGACATGGCTCCAAGAGACGCCGAATCAAAATTCAAAAAAAATTCTTTTAGGGGGATTGGTGGGGCAGTTGTTTTTATTTTTCGACCACAGGTACAGCAAAAATTACCGGTATTTCTATTTGTACCTCGACCATCCAGCACATCGGTGGAATGTTTGCTATTATAAAAAACTACCAAATTATTTCTGGATATTTTTTTCTCCTAGCACATTGACTATCGCTTTTGCAAAACTGAATGCCTGAATAATGACAGATGATCAAAAACTAAAATAACCCATTAAGTGATTCATTTCCACGGAGATTCAGACCAAATAACAATGGGTAACTTTTGACTAATCATTATTAAGAAAATTTCCAAAAAAATATTCGTTTCGGACTTGCATGAAAAAACGGTAAGAATGGAATTTTAGATATGGTATCATCTCGAATACAAAAATCAAATTCGGCAAGAAAAGCCAAGTTATTAATGAGTAAGTATTTCAATATGTAGTTGTTTCAGATTTTATTCCTGCGTCTTTTCAGAATGATTTCAAGTTCGTAGCTTAATCAATGTAATAATGGCGACGACATCACCATCGATGATATAGTGATTGCTAAGAAATATAAAAAAATATTTTAATATTTCATTGCGTTCAAAGTTTATACGATTTTAATAGAGAGGATTTATGAAACAGAGAAAAGAAAATCGCAATGTTCCTACCGTTCAATCGTAGGTATACTTTTTTTAGTTAAAATTAATCTACACTTTTGCTATATTTAACTTCCACTGCAAGAAATAATTCAAAATCAATTTCAGGCGAATTAGATGAACATTTATTCATTATGCTGTGGTGCACTTCCTGTAGAGAAATTTTGTTTCTGAACCCTATAAATATCGGCATGTGATGTGATTTGGAACGTGCGATTATGCGGTTCTCAATGCAAATAATACCAGCAATGTGTTTTTATGCATTAAAAGTTTGATGTGATAATTTTTTTGCCTAAAATTTTTGTATCAACTTTTTGACTACTCAAGGTACGGACTACAATTATTTACAATTGAAAAATAAACGTTTCAGCTCAATTCAACAACATGTCTCCCAAAGATATTTTGAGTTTTTTAAAAAGCGCGCTTCCAATTATTTACATCCAGGCATAATTGCATGAAAGCACCAAACAATCCCTCTTAATGAATTGTCAAAACAAGTCTTGGGAACCTTTCAGATGCAGTATGAGCCGAAACTCGTTTCTTTATAACTGGATGGTGAGGTTAGATACCTATTGTGACTCTAGAGACCTCCCAAACTTGACCATTTCAACCAGTTGGCTGAAAATGAATACATAATGCCCCAAAGAGAAAAACGTCGATGAGCAAAATTTCAAAAAAAAATCTCAATATAATGCATTGGTAAATCAGCCTGTGCTTCAGATGCAGTATGAAGATACGCAATACTAAATCATTCTTAAAACACTAAGAAGTGGAGGAGTATTTTTTCCCCAAATTGATTCATATTCAAATTTTTAATTTTCAGAGTTTTTTTTGCGTTTTTGTCGCCCGAAAGCAGAAAATTGTTAAAAAAAAGCAATTTTGCCCCTATTAATTTGTATAGGCTTTCTCACGGAAACGACATAAATAATAACAAACAAATGCCATTGGAATAATTGATTAGTAGGTACGAACTGCGTGTCTTTTTAAGAAGCTTTTTTTAAAAGTATGGTTGTCGGCGGTACGGTGGGAATTGTATCAGACCTAACTGTTATAACAAATTCAAAAAATTACCGCGAAAGGTGGACTGCTGCTTAGTTACAAATGTTTTTGGATATCACCTTTGCTAGTTATTGGCGGTTGATAATGACTGATGAGCATACAATCAGCGACACCCACTCCCGTTAAGCGAAGAAGGTAATTACACGACGGAGTTCAAAGTAAATAATTTCGAGAAATCTACACGATGCTAGGAAGTTAATTTTTGCGGCATTCGAACATTTTGTTCCTGTCGTTTCATCCAGAATCAAATAAAACACATTACCCAGTATCAGGACAAAATTTTTTTCAGAAAATTTCGAATTTCTCTCAAAGTATTTTATGCTGTCCATTTGTTGGAACTGCTGGGATTAAATCTTTATTTTCTGCAATTGCGGGTAGCCAAGATTTCTAACATTGTATTGAAAAAGTATAAAGTTTATAATTTTTTTTTGAAATAAAATAAAAAACAGTATCAGAAAAAATTGGGGAAATCTGGTACTGTAATAGCAGCCGCGATCGAAAACTCTTGAAACCTCTACGCATTAAGAAAATCTCAAGGCAAGATATTTAAAAACGATATTCCTAATAACCTTAACACACAATTCATGTAATAAGGTTGTTTTTTTTTGCAAAAAAAACAATCTATGAAGAATATACAAGATAGACTATACAAAATAGAAATTTACCAAAAATGCGATAATCAACACCCGAAACAGGTCATTTGTTGCCCGCACTCAGTTACGTAATTCCGGAAGAGGCAAGCCTCCACCAAACGTTACTATTTCGAGATTAAATAGCTATCTTTGTGGGGTTAATTTTAGACACTAATTGTGTCGAGGAAATTTGATCTTACTTTGGGTCATGACTTGAGGTTCAAACATTTCCCTATCTTTAAGATAGCTAGGTTTACGGTCTTACTCAAAAAGTAACTCCAAACTAAGATTAATATTTCTTTGTTTGGAGTAAAGATAGTTGTAATTTCGCGTTATATAAAAAAATAGCGCATGAAATCACCACAATAAAAACATACATCCCTTCCCCCCCAACTATGATAACAATTAAACAATCCATGTAAATTATTTATTTTCTATTAAAAATAGTTTATTTTTAGGACGTTTCGGCTAAACAGCCCATTTTCTGTGCTGGCAGAGACCCAAGTTTGGTTTTTATTGACTTCAAGACTTTAGCGAATCTTTTACGCATGTGATTCCCTAATAGAGGTTAATCAGAGGCAATTTTCTTTGAATCGCGAACCAACAACAACAAAATATTTTACGCGAAACCTTTTTGATGCGAAAATTTTAATGGGGTATCGGCCTCAGATTCACCGGTAGTGTCATAGCTCGATCACGTACAGCAGTATTTTCGGATATATTCAGCTGTTACAGATACAAGCCCCTTAAACATTTATGTGGTACTGGTGTAATTAATGTTTTTGAAGGTTTTTTTAAGGATAATTAATTACGCCTTTCAAAAGTTTCTCCCGCAAAGCTTTGTAATCATTAAGTTTTTTTTAAACTATTTTTGAAATGCGATTCGAAATTACCTTTCGACGGCCTCCGCCGGCCTGGTAAGTAATTCATGCGATTACAACCGAATTTTTTTACGGCATTTTGGCTCTAGAATGTTCGCAGTTTACTCGACATTTGTTCATATAAATTTGGTCCCTTCTCCCATGTTCTAAATTCAGTTCATGAAGTAATTCTTGAGTCTCTCCGCTATAACTTTCGTACCCAGCACATGGCCAAGGATCAGTGGCAATTATATTCCGCAATGTCTAAGTTGCTGTTTGAACCAACAATAACAGTCCCATGATTTTTCAGTTCTTAATCTCCCCAACCAACAAAACCACTCGCGATAAGATAATATACAACTAGATAGATTCTCCGTAAAAAGTGTCGAAAATGACTATACTTTAAAACCGAAAATTGAATGTACAACTTTGTTGTAAAATTTTTTTTTAACCTTCTTATGCCACTAATGGCAACAAGAATCCGGACAGCTGGCATAACTAGTGGACCTCTCGCAGTAAAATGTCATTGGCCTCCCGTACCAAATCATGGATCTTTTTAAGCGTCTTCCTCTCTTCGGAGCTTTTTCGAGTTCTTAGATGCCGGGAATATTTTGATTTTTTAAGTCCCTTAATTTTTTGCATTTATGAGCTTTTCCGGGTATTTGATTCTAAGAAAATTTTTTCCTCTGCAAGGCTCCCTATTAGGGCTAAGTCGTACTGCTTTAGAGAGGGTAGATAGTGGAACGTTATAATAGACAGTCTCGATAAAAGTTCAGCAGCGAGAAGTAGAAATAATTTTTATTTTTTATTTTTTATCCTTCTCTGTTATATATTTTTTTATTTTAAACAAGCCCAGTGACCAACACTTGTCTGAAATTTATTAAACCATCTGAAGATTCAGGCTTTCTGACATTTTCTAGGCTCAACTTGCCGTCTTGTTGTTATAAACTGTCTGTATCCAGAAAATACGACTTTTTGAATCTACCATTTTGTCATAGTAATTCAGACCTGAGCTCGAAAATGTCTTTATTTTGTTCGAAAAATTGGCATCTGTTTTATTATTTTTTTGTCCACACAGATTATTGTTGGTCTACATAATCTAAAAATAATTTTTTATATTCGTTTACCGTTTCAATTTCGTTATCTTATCGATTTTCAATCAAAAAATTGTGACAAAACAATATTAGCCAATGAAGGGCTGAGTTTGCTTCCCATGGAGCATCCGTCTATTCTGACGATAAAAATCCACTATGGTTTCAAATGATATTATAGTCCTTACAAACACCATCAACAAAATTTCCGGCGAACTACTTTTGCTAAGCGGGTTTATTTCTACAGTAGATCATTACTTTACCTTTTTTTTCAACAACGGTTGAAATCTAGGCTCCGATCACCTCCTTATATTTCGCATCAAAAGTTTTTTCGCGTAAAAATTTGGTTTTGTTCGCATTTTTCAGAAAATTGCTTGATTTAACCTTCTTTATATTTCGGCATCATAAAAGTTTTTGCTGTGAAAAGCTGAAGCTTTCACAAACCAAACTTGTTCTCTGCACACTGAAATCTGGCTTGTTTAGCCGAACCGTCAAAATAAACTATTTTTTAAATAGGAAAATAAATAATTATTATGTCTCAAAAACAATAAAAAATTCCATGTAAAAACTTTGTTTCTGAACCCCATTACAAAAATAAAAATAAAAGAAAAGCAGATACTGCCAAGTTCAATGCATGAGCTGAAAAATGGAAAATTGACACAAGAGAAACTTGATCGTCATTTTTGTCTTTCTCATTGATGCCCAGAATATTGAGACACGCTCGTCACGGAGTTGTATGAGTCACATTACTTCAGTAGGCGGGGAAATCTCTTATTCATTTCATCAATAAAAACGTTTTAAAATGGCAAGATAGTACGAATAAGACCACAAAGCTACTAATTAAAATGTTATTTTTGTCGATTTTGAGCAAATAGACCGAAAATTACATTTCCAATTAAAAAGATCTTCTTGTATCCATTATTATAACCATATGATTATCATACCGTTGATTTAAAGGTCATTTGTTTTGATTCAAATCTTCATGAAAATAGTCATTTAGAATACATGAAATGTAATCCAGCATGGAAATTGAATTTATAAAATTAGAACTTCTAAATATATTGACTCGAGATTCTTGAGTTAATGAAAAAAATAATGATTCATTCTCTAAAAAATCAACGAATCGATCCTAATTTTTGCAAAAATTTTCAAGGATTTTTTGATAAATTTATTATAAATAGTATAAGGGTAGTCATTTTGAGCTATCTAAGAACTCAGTCGGAGAAGTCGTGTCCAAAAGCCGAAATGTAAGCGATGTGGACACCCTATTTACTACAAAGGGGCACACGGTGGTCCACTTTAGTCAGGAAAGATATCAGGAATTATTTTTTTACCGAAAAATGACTCAAAACAGGTCATTGGGGGTTAAAAGTTCAAAACTCTCAGAAATTGGCCAATTTAACGCGACAGAGTGAAGCTTTAAAACTTCTGGAGTATATCAAAATAACCCCAAGAAAAACATTGGGAAATAAATTTTTTCCGGAAAATGACCCAAAACAGGTCATTGGGGGTTAAATGGTTGGAAATCTCAGAAATTGGCCGATTTAACACGACGAAGTCAAGCTCTTAAACTTCTGGAGTATATTAAGTTAACACCTAGAAAAATTTTGGGAAATAAATTTTTCCGAAAAATCACCCAAAAACAGGTCATTTGGGGTTAAAAAGTTCGAAAATCTCAAAAATTGGCCAATTTAACGCGACGGAGTTAAGCTCTGAAACTTTTGGAGTATATTTAGTTAACACCGAGAAAAATTATGGGAAATTCCGTTGCGTTAAATTGGCCAATTTCTAAGATTTTCAACTTTTTTAACCCCCAAATTGGGGGCCCCAATGACCTGTTTTGGGTGATTTTTTGAAAAAAATTAATGTCCCAAAATTTATTTCGGGGTTAACTAAATATACTCCAAAAGTTTCAGAGCTTGACTACGTCGCATTAAATTTGCCAATTTCTGAGATTTTCAACCTTTTTAACCCCCAATGACCTGTTTTGTGTGATTTCAGAAAAAAATTCATTTCCCAATGTTTTCTTGAGGTTATTTTGATATACTCCAGAAGTTTCAGAGCTTCACTCCGTCGCGCTAAATTAGCCAATTTCTGAGAATTTTGAACTTTTTAACCCACAATGACCTGTGTTGAGTCTTTTTTTGAAAAAATTTATGTCCCAAAATTTATTTCTCAAGACAACAAAGCCTTTCAGAAAGCTATACTTTGCGGGCTGTTTATAAGAAACTCATACGAGATCAAACTTCGATCTTTTCTTAATGATCAAGTTAAAGAGTTGAATTGTTGAACCAGAAATTTCAAATTCTAGAAATTCTATCAAAAGACGTTTGAAAAACAAGGTTAATTAAACCACGTGATACTACCTCTTGGTAAGCTCCAGAAAATATATGTTTATCTCAATAACTGCGCAGTGTTTTACTCAATACTTTTGTCTGTTTGAGTATATATGTTGGGAATCAAAAAATATTCTTAATTAAATTCTTATTAAATTAGTTCAAAATATTCATTTAAAAATCACGTTGCCTTCGTGGAACTTCTTCTTTATGCTTCGAAGGGTAAAAAATTGGGTTTAAACACATGCTATTAATGCATCAAAACAACTAAAATATACTTAGTAAGTCAAAACAACAAAACACTGCCGAGACAAGATTTTTCGAAACTTTCATGTAATGATCAAAAATGATTTTCCTAAAAGCCATATATCAAAATATAATTGCAATGTAACTGTCATTTTCAGTTGAATTTATTTGAAAGCTTGACATCGATAATAACTGGCCTTATTTTTTATTTCGAAATTGATTCAATTATGACATTCAGGATTAACCTCAAGTAACCAAGATTTACATAAGAATGCTTCAATGTTTCTAGCACGGACTCTTATTATTTATAAAATGTCAAAGATTTCCACTCTAAAGGTATTTTTGCATCCCTTTGCTGACTCATAGTGAAATAATTAGCATTTTGATTAGATTTTTTCATTTATTTTCCGACCTCATAACATCACACAAATGCTGATTTTTATAATGTGCTGGAACTGCGTTGAAACCAAAAAATTAAATCTTCAATTTCTGGACCAAAAGTTCAATTATAAAATAATAGATAAGTCAGATCAATTTTAAAAAATCAAAATATCAGTGCGAGAATTGTGTAAAAATTCGGATTAAATCAGTATATCGAAGATGATGCCTGCCCCAAGAAAAAACGTATTTTAACTCATACACTGTTTTTATGGCCATGCGTCCTTTAATCGCAATTGAGGACCCTTAATCATTAATGAATGTAGCATTTACAAAGTGATCGACCGACTTTTTTAATAATTGACGTTTGTGCGTCTTTTTTTCGAATAATTTTACTGTATTACAGTACTTATTTTTTGCAAAAAAATTTGGAATCATCAGAAAAAGCATATGAGCAGGATCAACAAAAAAAAATCTTATACTTTTTTTCAATCAGACCATAGCCCAAAATTGATCACGTGATCGTATATTTAAGGAATAAGGTTGGCAAAATAGTATTTTTTTTTAAATTACTTAAATCAATTTTTGAAAAAATTACAGAGGTTCTTTAGAAGTTTTTAAGACTTTTTTCTCATTACATCAAAGTTCAAAAACGATAACATGACCTTCAAATTTAGAAATAAGGTTTTGGTTCAAGTACACAAATAGTACTCGAATTACGCCAAAAAAACTTGTGGGCTAATAAACACCCAATTTAAGAGTTTTGAACATAATGGTATTTTCCAAAACGGTCACGTGATCTTATTTTTTAAGAAATAAGAATTATTATATGAGTCATATATAGGGACCGAACTGGGCTAAAATCTAACTTTTGAATTGGGGGGGGTTTAGCAGAAAACAAGAAAAAAATTAAGGCGTATAATTTGAAAAGAAAAAAATGAACATTTTTTTATTTTTGCCAGTATTTTCCCGGTGAAAATACCGGTTTCAAATTTAAATTGTCGGTTTCATATAGCGCGGAGGTTCGCGAAGCTAAACCACTACGTTAGTCGTGATCTATTGATAATTTTACACTACCATGCGAAATATGGTCGCACGCTCGGGCACGCAGCTATAAATTTTTAATGATTTACATTTTTCCGCCTACGCATTTTTGTTCAAAATGACCTATAATTTTCCAAAATTTCCGAACATGTTTTTTTTCATAAAATTTTTCTTGGAAAATGTAGTAAAATTTTTGTGAGTACGGCTGTGTTGTTTGTAATTCAAAAAAATAAAGTTAAATATGCTTAAACTTCAATTAAGTCATAAAAAACGGTTTTGGTGAGTCATTTTCTGGCCACTAGAGGGCTCAAAGAGATTTGTTCATGCTCAGAATCAATTTCCTTCGGGTACATTTACCCTGTAAGCTCAAATAATTAAGGTCAGCTGTTATGGTTTAGTCAGAAAATTTGCCGGTTCGCTCCCTAGTCATATAATATTCCAAACCTTATTTTTGAATTATTTCGTCACGTGCTTTTATTTGGACTGTGCCGCGGCATGCCGTAATGATAAAAAAAGTCTTAAAAATGTTTGAAGTTAACCCTAGAATTTTTCTGACGTAATTTGAGTACTTTTCCAAATTACCGTATATCGGAACTATGATTTTTTGTGAAGTACTCAAAATATTTGAAAGACGATTTGAAATAAGGAATTTCAAAAATAAAAATCGGCTTTTAATGTGTTCAAGCTATTTGTAAAGAATTTTTTCTGGTCATTTTAAGACCTAGGATTTTTTTTATGAAAAATTTTCAAAAAAATCGATTTTAAAAAGGTCAATTTTTCGTGATTTCACAGGTAGTATGTTGACACATTAGCGAGCGTATGAAGTGCTAGAAGGCTGATTTTTGGCCAGTTGAAATTAAGCGCTTTTCGTTACCCTTTTTTTGATTGAGGGTCGGGCGACTAATATTTATCTCTAATGACCGTCAAAGTTCAAGGTCGAATCTCAGTCTCATGTAAGACTTGTAAGTACCCACAGAATCGGAAGAATACACTTCTGATGAACCGTATATGCAAACTAAGGTTATAAATGATTGCAAAGTAGAATAATGCTTAATGAACTTTATTATTTTGTGTGATAATGTTAATTAAGTCGCCCCAGAGGGACTAATTCTCATTAAGTACACAAAATAATAAGATCATTAGCATCCATTTGCTTTGCGCCCATTAGTAACGTAGGCTGAAGTGTACACAATAATAAACGAACATTATGAACGCTGAAAATGTGAAGGAGATAGTGCTAATCAGCCAAACGGCCAGTGCCCATGTCTGAAAGCTTGGAAAAGCATCATTTCAATTGAATAAAAGAATTTGATTTGATAACGTAGAAAAAAATTATTTCTGTTTAATTACGAAAAAAAGATCTTTTTCTCATATTGAAATATTTTCTATTTATATTAAAAAAAATACTTTTTTTCCATTAGTTGAAAAAAATATATTATAAGCCAAAATACTTAATGGAGATAAAGCCTTGATTTAAGTTTTAAAGATCATTAAGTTCAAAAAAACGTACTTAATGATGTTTAATAGAAAATGAATAACCTCATTAAGAGTTACATGTACTAATTGTATGAAGGGGTAGAGAGCAAAAACTGGCAACCACAGTCCAGCGCTCAAATTCATCGTTTAGACTTGCAAGTACCCCTCAAAAATCGGAAGGGTCGACTTTCTGTAATGAACGATTTAGCAACATAGGTCAATAATGTACTGAAGGTCGCTAGAGAGCAAAAGTTTTTGACTCTCTAGTTTTCTACTCTAGCGACCTTTCATAGTCATTATTGACCCATAGTTGCTAATAGTTCGTGAGAAAGTCGACCTTCCGATTCTTTTGAGTAGTACTGTGCAAGTCTAAAACGGTGAACTTGAGGTTGACCTTGGGTGTGTGGACAGTTTTTCCGCTCTCTGAGACCTTCAGTACGTACTGACATAGTGGCTAATCGTTCACAGAAAGTCGACCTTTTTTATTTTTGGGGGGTACTTACAAGTCTATACGATGAACTCGAGATTGACTTCCACTTTGACCGGTCATGTAGAGGTTAAATATTGGTCGCCGACCCTCAATCAAAAAAACTGGGAACCGAAAAACGCTTA
The DNA here is from genome assembly GCA_004367855.1 of Oikopleura vanhoeffeni. Taxonomy (NCBI): domain Eukaryota; kingdom Metazoa; phylum Chordata; class Appendicularia; order Copelata; family Oikopleuridae; genus Oikopleura; species Oikopleura vanhoeffeni. The sequence continues at coordinate 32,833 of SCLH01001867.1, read as the reverse complement.
ATTTTCACTGGCCAAAAAATCAGCTTTCTAGCACTTCATACCGTATAAATCATACGGCTTCGCTAGAACTTGATCACAAAAAATCCTGGGTCTTAAAATGACCAGAAAAAAATTCTTTACAAGATAGCTTGAACACATTAAAACCAACTTTTTATTTTTGAAATTCCTTATTTCAAATCGTCAAATCGGATAACGAATTCGTGCTCTACGCCTACGATTTCATTATAATGCATATTATTCCACTTCTGGTAAGTTTCAGAGATCCAGAATCAGAACTGATGTACAAATTCAATTCATGACTCATGAGTCATGACTGGGGTCAGTACCGGGAGATTTATCTGCAAAACTAAACCCCTCAGCACTAATTCTTTGAGTTTATATGGTTAAACTTTCTCAAAAAAAAAGATTCCGACCATGAAAATTTTTTTGGAGCCATCTGGTGGTCACAATGTGAGTATTAACTTTTGGGCTTTGTGAGGATTTTTAAAAGATTGAATTATTATTCATTTTATGTTGTTATGACACGGATTGCGCTACAAAAACATTTAGCTATACATGACATAAAATTTTTTTGAATTTTCGAAAAAAAAAAATTCGGAAATTTTTTTCGGTCATTTTGAAGGAATTTTGATGAAAAAATGCGTAGGCGGAACAACCGAAACCTCAAATTGATTTTAGCTAACATTCTTTGCCGCCGAATTTTATTGTCTTTTTCGACGTAAAATTTGATAAGCATAATTTTAGGATTGAGCAGGCATGAGCACCTACTTTAATCGTCAATTTAAAGCATAAAATGCCATTTTACCAAATAAAAATCTCATGACGCATCATCTCAAATTATCATCAATAATAGTTGTTTTTATCTTCTTTCTTTTTTTTGAGAAAAAATTTTGATGAAAACATTAGATTGTTTTTAAAAATAGCAGAGGAAAGTGTTAGCGGTTTCATACTACAAATTTAAAAATGTCAAATTAAGCCTTAATTTGTATTACTAATGCACTCTATTGTGTGAATCGTGGTAAAAAGAGAGATTTTTATATTTTCTTATTAACATTTGATGCCTTTAAATTTTTTTTCACAAATTGTTTACATACGATTTTAGCGAATTATTTGAATTACAATATTAACAAGTAAAAAATATATCTCATTTTCATTGTTGCGAACGTTTTCGAATATTTAATTATTCATTTTCAAGCATTCTTTTTTCATTAAAAAATGAATACAGTAAACTCAAAAGTAACAAGGAAATAGTTCTAGAAAATTTGCCTAAATCAATTATTTGTTCAAATTTACGAAATATTATAAATTGTTAATACAGTATGTATTTTGAATACAGGCTTTACTATTTTTTTTAACATAAAAAATATATGTTGATAATGAATCTTAGGTTATACGCTTGATTTAAACAGCATGGTCACGCATGACCATATGATTTTGTGAGTCCAGCAGTATTTATATCCATCATGATGCTCGAGTAACTTAAATCTCTCATTTGCCTTTTAAAAGAATAGGGATTAAGAGATTTAAGTTACTCGGGCATCATGATCGATATAACCTGTGAGTTAAAAGTGTCAATCAATCTAGACTCTATATCTAATTCTAGAGTCTATATAATATAGACTATATTCTAGACTACGACTCGATTAATTAAGCGATATCTAGGCAATATATCTATCACAGCAATGACTACCAAATCAATTAACGTCTAGGCAAGTGGCAGACCAGGGCAATCGACGCTTCACACGACCTTTCTGTCATTTAGGATATATTATGGATATTATGCCGAATAGTACTGCGAAGGCTCCACAAACGTACTATTCGAGATAAATAGTAGCTTTGTGGTTAACTTGACACTAATTGTGTCAAGAAATTGATCTTATTGGTACATGACTGAGGTTCAAACTCTTTCGTTAATAGAGTTATTAGGTTTCTCAAAAGTAACTCATATAATATTGTTTGTTGAGTAAGATAGTAATTGTCGGTTAATCAAAAATAGCTATGATAACACAACAACAATTCCAATAATGATAACAATAAACATTATGGAAAAACATCGTTTTGAATGCGAAAAAGAGATATTATTTTCGAACCGCTATTCAAAATTAAAAGAAAAGCAGATACTGCCAGGTTCAATGCATGAGCTGAAAAATTGGAAATTGACACAAGAGAAACTTGATCGTCATTTTTGTCTTTCTAATTGATGCCCAGAATATTAAGACACGCTCGTCACGGAGTTGTATGAGTCACATTACTTCAGTAGGCGAGGAAATCTCTTATTCAATTCATCAATAAAAACCTTCTACCCTCATTGTGCGGCTCAAAAACTACTATTCACTTCTTATTATACGTTTTGAAATGGCAAGATAGTACGAATAAGACCACAAAGCTACTATTTATGGATATATTATGGATATATGGATATATTAGGTCAAAATGGAGGTTGCTGTAAAGTTTACTAAACATGGTGTCTTTCCGCCAACAGACGGCCAGTAAATGTGTCTACATGCCAACAAATGCTGGCGTTTTGGGACGACCCGAATTGCTTGACGTTAACTGGTTAATAAAATTACTGACATAAATGGGTTAATGCAGTTTTTTAACCAAATTACAGAAATTCCAAATAAACGCAATGTCATCGATGATGACTCATCATTACAAATTATCGAAAAGTATACCGTACGTTTAGGAAGTCTAGAACGGCTTAGATAAAATAAACAAAAAAGCGTGAATATTAAGAGGGCTCTGGGTGCTAGATGGCATGCAAACATGAACTTTTTTGTCCCATAAATTAAACAAACAAAATATTTTTTCCGCGTTAATCAGGCTTAACAAAATTCAATTGTGACTTATCAGAAGGCAGTATCTCAACGCCAAAGAATTTTTTAAGCCCCGACCACGAATGCCTAAACTGAAAATTCAGCATTCAAAAAAATAAATACATGTAAATGTTTTTCTAGGTATTTTGAGAATATTCTCGATTTTTTTAATGATATGAGTCATTTTGAGTCAAACGCGGCAAATTAATCCGAAGTTATTCGGCTTTTGAAAACGACTCATCTGATTAAGTTTGTAGATAGCTCAAACTGAGCACAAATATCTAATGACATAAAAATCGGACTATTTTTTGATCTTTTTTTGAGATTACTGAAATTGTTTACTTATCAGTTTTTGTTAAAAAATAGGAAACCATGGTTTGATTCGGATTTTTTTGCTAATTTATGTTTCTCTAAATATTTTTGCTCAGTTTGAGCAATCTAAAAACTTAATCAGATGAGTTGTTTTCAAACGCCGAATTAATTCAGATTAATTCGCTGCCTTTGACTCAGAATGCTCGTTTTTCCTCGATTAAAGATATTTATGACCAAAAATGCATTTTGTGGCCTTCCTGCATCCATATGATGCATTTATCATGTCCATAATCTGAAATAAAAAACCGATGAGTACCCCCCTAAAAAAAAATTATGGAAACTTCAAAAGTAGTGAAAAATACACAGCAAATTGCTGTGTTAGCACCCAGAACCCTCTTAAAAGCTCCATATCCCTTTAACACTTTTTGGATGATTTGATAGATGTAGGCTGAAAAGAAGAGAAAGCGGCCTCATGAGTGGCTAGAAGGGGTCTCAGGAGTGTTAGGATTGGCTCCCCCAACCTACATCTTTCAAATCATCCAAAAGGTGTTAAAGGGATATCATTATAACATCTGATCCGATTCTAAGATGATTTTAACTACGCTGGCTTATCATACACTAGTGTGCTCTCAAAACGGTTATTTGACATAACTTATCGTAAGTGTGACATTGTCACATAACTTATGTGACATAAGTGTGGTTTAATTGCGGTATAACTTATACCGTATAATAGGTAGCCTTGTAATGCAATGGAAGATAAAATCCCACCACATTATTTAATGTAAAAATTAACGATTGAACATCGATGTGAGAAATTATATCTGGTGCAAAATTGTAGCCAATCTGCACCCATAGATTGCAAATAAACAATAATAATAATAATAACATCCGTCTTGTAGGAGTCAACAAAATGAATTTTTAGAAGTTTTCAAGGTTCACTCGCGATTACTTATCATTGAATAATACGTTACCAAAAACGTTTTCACGTCTAAAAAAATTCCAGCAAAAAATATTCTTTTCGAAACTAAATGTTTCACTATCATTGTCGCAAATGCGATTTCGTACTGGATTTTGCGGTGGCATTTGAGGTAAATCTGGTAAAAATTGGATGATATTTTTTCGTTAATTTCGGAAATTAGGTGGCTAGCGGTCATGAGTGATGACTTATTATTATAATGATCAGAAAATAATTTCATCATCAGTTTTGACCTTGAATCAATGCCTTGTCGAAAATGCTAAAACCATATCCCCTATTCACACTTTTGTAAATATCCCGGCCCTACTACTTTAAAACGCACTACGTTTCCTAATCAGGGCTGGGATATTTACAAAAGTGTGAATAAGGGATATATATGGATCACCCGCCCTCAGAGTACAAATCCTAAATATTTGAAAAATGCGAAATCTGAGCATTTGATTGGTTGATCCTTTCCTTATCTGACCAATGAAATCGGCCTATTCCGCAATCAAGGGTTTTGATTGGGTGCTAATATCTTGCGTTGTTTGTATCATTCAAATATTTAGGATTTGTACTCCGAGGGCGGGTAATCCATAAGTTTATGTTTTAATCATTACATTAATGGATTGTCACAATGCGATTGTGGGTGCAATTGCTAGGGGGCTGACGAGAAAGAAACTTTTTTCAGAATTAAATAACATCGAATAAATGGTTAGTGTTCAGCTTTTTACCCTCAACCTACGTGTTTTCTCAGATTTCCTTAATTTGTCAATCTCCAAAATTGCGTAGGTACAATAAAATCGTTCCGCTGACCAGAAAATGATTTTTTCACGTTTTATCTTTCTCAGAATAAACTGAAGAGTTAAATTTTTGGATAACACCAAATTTCATAATCAATGAAAATATTGAATTTGTGTAGATTTATTTCAACCATAACTGTAGGAGGCTAAAACCTCAAAACCGTTTGTCCAGATCAATACATTTCACTGTACACAAGAGTCCCGTTTTTACTGGCATAATAAATTCCGGGATAACATGAAATCATGAGCGCTGATTTGAAATTTCTGTGTTGAATTTATTCCTGCCCAATCAGCGCGCGCGATTTCATGTTACCGCGTAATTCATTATACCAGTAAAAACGTAACCTCTCAATAGCCTGAAATATCAAAAAAAAATTTAATAATTTCAATATACATGTAGTATTGACAATACTGTAGGAAAATGATTCTCTACAATCTCTTTACAATATTTTATAACGACTTAATACTAAGTACAAACTAAGTACAATATTTTATAACGACTTAATACTAAGTACAAACTAAATACAGTATGTAAAAAAATTGTTCGAGACCAAAAGCTCCAATTTCCTCTGGATTGAAAGTAATCCTCCTGCCAATCATAGGTTTTGATCCAGAGAAATTTCCCTTGTTGGTCTCGAACAATTTTTTTACATATCTGTCAATTTGTGGTGAAAAACGTAATAACTCGAAAGTTGTATACAGGGGGGGGGGAATATCGCCGAAAGTTTTTTGGCAAAAAAATTCGGCGATATTGGGCACTTTTGGCGATATGGGAAAAAAAATAAATTTTTTCGTTCAAAGAATAAAAACGCGTAGGCGTTGGAAATGACGTCATATATGTCAAACAATTTTTCCATTTTATAAAGAGTTTCACGATAGGTTTGAATGACGTGAATCACCAAAATGCTTTGATTAGAGTAGATTTGAGAAATTCAATTCTGGAAGTGACGTCATTCATGACGCACACAAAGTAATTTGAGATATAAATCTCAAAAAATTCGGCGATATTGGACACTTTCGGCGATATGGGAACAGGAATTATTTTAGCTAAAAATCGTGATATTGCGTAGGTTAAATTTGGCAATTTCAGCACATTCGGCGATATTAGGCCCCCTGTAGTCAATACCAAGTTCGAAAGAAAATAACGATTCATAAAAAGTATTTAATTTTTTAATTCACTCTTATTTTGTATTATAAGTAATAATTTTGAATCTCTTAAATGTATAATGTATTTTCCCTTTTTGACCGTTTTTATTTAAAGGTGACTCAAAAAGTCATATTTTCTAATGTTTATTTTTAATCCTTTTAAAATTTTGCATAAGTTGTAGAAATTTTAGTGAAAAATGTCGGCAATTGCAATTTTATCACCATTAATATCTGCAAAAGTGCTCAGAAAAAAATGTCTTTTTATGTTAGGAAAGTTTCTTTATATTTGAAAAATCAAAATTTATAATTTTTCGATGAAACCCTACAAAACTGGATATTTTTCTTAAAGCTGCGAGAATTTTTGCTAAAAAATACATGTTCTACAAGTGAATAACACATTTATGTCACATCGCAAACTCATCTTTATAAAAATCAAATTGTCACGGTGAACGCGGATAAAAAGTTCATTCATCTTGACATGTGGATTAGATTAATAAGTGACTAATTCCATAACCACTTTAAAGGTCATCACCGAAAGGTCATTGACTCATATCATTGAGGTCATTCAGTTGAAACGAATGAAATTGTTGAAATCAACGTTTTTAATTTGCATTTCAGTCAAAAACTAAGTTTTGTCAAGTGTACATGGTAAATTATCATGACTCTTGATGATTTGAAGTATCAGGCACGACACGAACTTTGAAATTATGTGGTTGATTTCAAAAATAAACTTTTTGTATTAAAAAAAAATATTTTGTTCTCGTTAAAGAATCAATTATTTTGTTCTAGTTTAAGAATAAAAAATAATGTACTCCGTCTCATGCCCCAAACAAATTATTTTTCATCAGCTTGAACTTGAGCTTTAACTTGTGATCAATTGGCGGTAGAGAGTAATTATGTCAAAATAAAATTTTCAAAATTAAGGGGGTTGTAATAAAACCGTTGTATAATATATTTTGTTGCAGGAACTGTGATGCCGCTATAAGCTTCAAAACAAATCTGGCATTTGAAGTAGGAGCTATGATATTCAGTAATTCTGAATAGACTATTCACCAAATTATTATCTTTGTTTTCGAAAAAACAAAATATTTAGCTCTGATGAACATGCTTACTGATTGTGGAAATTTCAATGTTTCTACAGCCAAATTTACCGATAAAAACCTACCTTCAAAAAGTTACCTGAAAATCAGCAACTTGTCATTTCCAAACATTTTTATTGCTAATAAGCGACGCGGACTTGTCGATTTACCAAGGATCTGTTAAACTTTTTATCAATTTTTGTTTATGTTACAAAGTTCATTTTTGACACTTTTCCGTTCACAAAACACGTTAATTAACGGTAATGGTTATTAAGTTGTGAAAAGTTCCAGAATCTGAAATCCAGATGCTTAGTTGATAATTCACGCAGTGTCAATCACGCTATTTCTCGTAGCCAAATTGAAAACCTCGAAAATATGATGAAACGGGGAAAAATCACAAATTTTAATTTACTAGTTTTTTTAAAAGTTGACATTTGACTTGTTCTGAAGCCTCAAAGCTGTGAGTCAAGCAAACACAGAAATAGTTTAATAGGATATTCGTTAGTTATCTTTCTCATAATCTAAATTTAACGTGGTTTATTGATCTAAAACATAGAAAACATTCTCAAAATGTGTTTGAAACACGAAAGCACTTAAGATTCATTGAGCTTTATAGAAAAATGTGCTGAATCGAATATCACAAAAAAATCCATAGGGGAATATTTAAAGTATGTTCGGATACGTTTATCTGATTTCAACCATAAGGAGTGTTTATTGTAGAAAATGATGAGAATGCGCGCTGTAGGAACGAGGTGAATCACTTGAACTTTACATAAATTAAAAAGTATGACATTTTTATCTTAGTTAACCCCTATATGTAAAGCGGTCGGTTACTACTTTTTTTTTCTACACTACACTACTACGTACGCGTTTTTGAAGATCCACAAATTAAGGAAATCTGAGGTTGAGAGTGTCATAGCTGCGCAAAAAACTTTTAAGCGACGTTAGGTGTTTTATTTGGACTGAATTTTGAGTGTATGAAGTAACCTTATTTAACTCCCGTAGTGTCACAGAATAAAAATTTTCTATACTTTAAGTTAAATATAGAGAAAAAGTGTGTTCAAAGCCACGCGTGGCTTCAAAAACACTACGGGAGTTAAGTTTGAACGTCCAAAAAGATGAAAACTTCTTCGTACTTTCCCAAAAATGGGCGCTTCTACAGTATGTATTTTTCTAAACTTGCTCAATGACAATTGCATCAAAGATAATTCTCGCTAATGAAAAATGATAACTAGGCGGATTTATTTTTAAACTCATCGAAGATAGCTTGACTTTCAAAATATAATCCGCCGAGTCACCACACTTTTATTGTTCTATGTAATAATACAGTATGTTAATTTTTTGCTCGAGAACAGCAAGGAAAGACTGTCGAGATTTAGCGAATGAGCGCGCGCACAAAAATGAATTGACCAATCATGTGTCCGTTTCTTCCATTTTATCGAGATTGTTATTCTCGATAAATGTATTTACATATTGTACCTCACTTTCAAAATGTCTAAATAGGGGCAACGTCAATAAAATCAATTTTTCACTTTCTTAAAGTTTCAAATTTATTCATTTTCCGTTTGAATGACCTTAAGAAACCTTCTAAGTAGTCCACAAATTTCTGGAGACAATTTTTATTTTGATTAATTAAATTTAAGATTACTTTTTGTTTCGTATAAATATGGTTTGTTGAGATGCAAAAACCGTTATTACGTATTTATAACACGGTATTATGATTTAAAACAGAAAAATGATTAATAATTGTGTCATAACAAATATAGTTTGGGCGTATTTTAGAAACGTTCATTACAAAAAGTCTATAATAACCTAAGTGGTTAGAAGATGTATTCATAATATAAAGATTTTTTTGTTGGTTTAGAATTTTGTCGAAAAATTATCAGTTTTAAGTCGGTATAGTCTATACCGTATAGAACGCTGGAATTGACTTTTTTGATTACAAAATTAGCCAAACGAAGCAGTCAGAAAAGTATCTCGATCAGCCAATTAGAGAACTACTCTTTAGCTTGTGAAATAAATATGTACTAGAAAAGTCTTTTTTTTTTAATTAATACACTCCTTTATACGTAACGTTTACTAAGCAACCTTTTCAAAAAGGAAAATCTCAATGAGATTATCTCATCCTAGGTTATATTTTGAACTAAGCCGAATATTTGACATAAAATTAGCATTAGTAGGTCTACTAACATTCTTGAAATTTACATTCTTGAAATTTACCATATCTTTACACCAAACTCAACATATTGATTTTGAAGTTCCGTTGAAAATTTGCGCAAAAATGTGCTCTTAATTCGAAATTCGGCTCGAAAGAAAGCTGGAAAACACTGATAATTAAGTTTTGAGTAATAGTACATAATTTATGTGACCACTTAATTATTTAAATGGATTTTTAATACATTTTAAGAACCTATAAAACCAGCGATTTATACGGTATAAATTAAACCCTCAACTTAAATTAACCCTCTCACACGCACAACACCATTCGGGGACGCTACTTTGGGAGCTCAGTACGGGAAAAGTTTAAGTGCTTGCAACTTTACTGTTTTTTAGTTCTTGAGATTAAGAATAGACTTAAATTTTTGTATTATTTAATTTACATTTTGACTTTATTAACCCCCGTAGAATAGTGACATTTACAAAGTGACCTTCAACCAACGGATGTGTCATTGTGAAAAAGTGAGAGACGTCAGAACAAAAATTAATAGTTGAGATGATTCAGACCTAAATTTTCTAAATCGTGACTTTTTCAGAAATAACCTGCAATTGTCGGTCTTCAATCTACAGGTGTTTTCCGAAAATGAAACCTAACCTACGCAATTTATCAAAATCACTTGTAAAGAAATAAAAATTTACTCAAAGACGTCAGATCGAAAATTGAACATGGATCAGATTCAGAAATTTTTTTCTCAAAAGTTTATTTCTCAGAAGTTACCTGCGATTTCTGATCTACAGGTGTTTTTCAAAATGGCTCTGGGTGTGAGAGGGTTGAAAGGTCTGGAATTGGTCACTATCTGATGTACCAGTCAATCAAAATCAATCGGTAAAGTTGTACTGAATTATACTTTCAAGAGATGCGCCATTAACAATTTCCTGAAAACGATATTATGAACCATGGCCCATCTAAGAGGAAGGCCTCAAATTCTATCTCTGGATTTAATTTTAAAAAGGGGATGTTCTAATTCCCTAATTCAGGCTTGTTAAAGGTAACTTGTTCTTCTGTTATTTCACTTTGTTAAAGGTTAAGTAAAAGCAGCAAGTACGGTACGTGAGTGTATCAACCCTAATCGTTTTTACGCTGTTCGGAATGTGTGTTCATCCACGTTTATGAGTTATTGAGAACGGTTTATCTAGAAAGTCCCTGTAACCACCTAATGCTGATGCTGCAATTTGAAATACTGATTACGATTTGTAGAAAATATTTGATGAAATATTTATAAAAATATTTTAATTTAAAAAATTGCGTATTAATAATAGAGCCGAAAATTTAATTATTGCCAAATTGGCATCATTATGATTAATTGAAAGAAATTGCGAAATAAACCTTATTTTAGCTATAGCCTATAGCCTTAAGCCATGGTAATAAATGAGTCTAACAACTGATACCGAAAAAATGGGAACCGTTAGACTGGGTTAGCCCTATTCTACCCACACACAAAAATTATACAAAGGGTTTTAATCGTCTTAACCAATTCGAAGTTTAAATCGAACATGGCAAGAGATAGATAATATTTATTGAACATACCTTATTTTTAACATCAATGGAGCATGTCACATTTTGAGTTACTTTCTTTTCGTTTAAAGTGGTTAAATTCTAACCGTTAAAGCTGGCAAGGTGCAGTTATTTGAACGCTTTCATGATTAGTGACCACTAAGATATTCACGTACTCAAGAATTAAACCCAGTATTTGTTATTGTATCTCAAACGACCATGAAAAATGTTTTCCATCCCTATCTCCAAATTTTCCCTATGTTTTGCTATGAAAAGGGATAGAAAAGGGAATGAAAGCCATCTTTTTTGGAAGCCTGATGTTAAGGACCTAATACAGATGAGGAACATTCGCCAGCAAAATTGCATGGGAAAAATATTGCTTATAAAATACGGCTTAAAACTGTGTAAAATTAATCAATTTTTGTTGGACATTTTTGTTCCTAAACTTTTTTTGTTATTTTATACCTTGATATTTCGAAAATGTTTTGAAACCAAAATAAAAAATTTTGCATACTTGACCTACAAAAGGTGATAATTCGCTGTACATTTATAATTAAACGTGTTTTCAGGAATTCCACAGCGAAATTTTCAATTTTATGTATTTAAGATAACGCCCTTAGACCCAGCTGGGCCCAGTGCCGCGGAATGCGAACCGTTTTAGTGAATCGGTTCTGTTTTTTTCGATTTTCGCCTCAGAGTTTACCAATTTGGTTGAATGTGCCATGTGGTGGCCTTTAAATTTTCTAATTCTCACTTTCATATTGAAAATTGTTGATTTCGCGCTCTTTTTTGTCGATTTACAGCCAATCAGGCGGAAATTAAAAAAAAATACGATAGATTCAATGTTCACCACCCCTTGGTCTTGTTACATTCCGAAAATAAAGTTTCTTGCCTTTTCACAGAAAAAGCCTTTTTATCAAAACGTCGAAAAAACACCTTTTTTTGGCACATTCAACCAAATTGCTGACCCCTGAGGCAAAAATCGAAAAAAAAGAACCGATTCACTAAAATTCAGACAATTTTTTGGAATCTCACCAAATTTCAAAACTTTCCGACATAAGCTTTAGGATCCTTGTTTCTTTGAAAAAAGCTGAGGGACTCGTGTTTAACCGCGGTTAACCGGATGGTTGCTAAGAGTGGTACTAAACTGTCAAATGGAATCGCGGGATCAAAGATAGATCTGACCGTACGAAGCCTTTGAAATTCCAAAAATCACTATCACCTCCCCCTTAAGGGTATTGACCATACCGTATGGTGGTTCCAAATTTGACATATTCCCGATTAAAAACGATCTATCCTGTATAGCCTATACAGGGCCTTTACTATTTGGAATAGTCAATTTGTACAACTAGCCTCAAACTTGCGAAAAAAAATGTCAAATTATTTTGTATTGATACACTCCTTGATACGAAACCGTTACGATCGCAATTTTTCCAAAACGGAAAAACTATTTTCTCTTAGGTTTCATTTTGAAATTAACCTTACTTTTTACATAACCTGCAAAACCAGTCGAGAAAACTTCTGATGAGCGTTTTTGTCAATAAATGCTATACTTTTTCGAGAATATGCGAAAAACCATTCATTTAGGTTAAACTTCAAAATTCGCTCAAATGTTTGCAAACGCTAGTGGAAAACGAACAGAAACTTCTGAAGAGCCGTTTTTTCAAATTTTGATCTAAAACACAAAATTTGAATTTTCTCGGAAGTATGCCCGAAAGAAAGCCTTGGAAACACTAAAGAGAAAGTTGGCTTATGTCAAGCCGATATCTTGGAATTTGAGTGGTCGAATTGAAACAAACGTTATTTTTTCACTTAATTTTGAGAAAAATACTCAGAAAAAATCGAAAAAACGCTAATATTTTTCTTTTTATTCGGGTTGTTTTTTGTTTTAAAAACATAAACGATTGATTTGGTGTTTTTTGACATAATAACTGCAGAAAATTTAGGAACCACCATACGGTATGGTCCATACCCTTAAACGTAAGCAATTTCAAAAAGGGTGTTTCATTTTTAAGCAGTAGCTGACAACTTTTTAGATTTTTTTGTACCGAACGTAATATTTTTTCATGGGCTACAATTGAAACATTACTAAATATTTTTTGTATTCGGTTTTNAGGCACAAATATATATAATATTTTGCTATTAAAAATAGTTTTTTTACAACGTTTCGAATTTATTATTCATCTTCAGGTAATGAGTGAGAAATAGAAATAATTTTTTGAACGAAAAGTTGACACAAAAAAAAATAATTTGGCAAAACGGGCTCTCAGAAAATTTGCCAACTCGCAAAGATTCACACGTTTTCCAGCACAAGTTTAAATGAACTCACTACCAAACCGCATTTCTACAACAATTTAAAGTTGATCCAGACAACTTACCAAATAAACTGGACGAGTATGAAAGAATTTTCATTCATGAACGTTTTACCATACTCAAAACCAGTATAACTAACAACTTTCATCGAAAAGTTTTCGAAGGATTGCACATAAGTTATGTGACATAACCTTTCAGAAACCAGATCTTAACTCCCGTAGTGGATTTTACCAAAAGTACCCTCAAATTGAAGCTACTGCAAAACTGAAGTGAAAAGTTGCTACTTACTTTTACTTATTTTTAGAATTTTTCATTAAAATTGCGTTTATGTATTTTTTCCCAAAAAAATACTTAGGAAAAAATTGAAAAAACTCGAAATTTTGAGAAAAATTCTCGAAAATTTTTTTTATGATATAGAGCATAAATGAATTGTTGTGGCCTTCCTGAGGCTATTTGATGCAGTTATTATGTCCCAAACCTGAATTTAAGAAACCGTTGAGTACCCCCTTAAGAAATTTTTAAAAAAACAGTACTACTTTTACCAACCTTATTCCTTCAATATTCGGTCACGTGATCATTTTTGGGTTATGGTGTAATGGGAAAATAGTCTTAGAATTTTTTTTGATTTCGCTCAAAGGCTTTTTTTGATGATTTATGTTTTTTTTGCAAAAATAAGTACAGTAAAAATTTTCGAAAAAAACGCACAAACGTCATATTTCCAAATAGTCGATCTATCACTTTGTTAATTTTCATTCATACATGATTAAGGGTCCTTAATTGCGATTAAAGGCCTTCGAGCCACGGATGGCTCGGAAGACACTACGGGAGTTAACAAACAGGTCAAACACGAAAAACAAACCTGATTTTTACATGTCTGGTTACTGAATCGATCACATGATTAACGGGCTATTAATTTGGCAAATTTTCTGACAGTCCGTTTTTCCAAATTACTTTTTTTTTTGTGTCAAATTTTCGTTCAAAAATTATTTCTATTCTCACTCATTACCTGAAGATGAATAATAAATTCGAAACGTTGTAAAAAAATTATTTTTAAGGGTGGGCGTCGTAATCTTATACCTTTCAATCCCGCCTCAATAATTCTAGGGCAGTTGTGAATCTCTGAGGATACTCGTTTATAGGTCCAGCCTTCGCCTAACGATTCCATATCTCAAACTTAACATTGTTACATCACACCACCAGGTGATGAGTTTATTCTAGCACACTAAACCGTTTTTTAAAAATCTATCTTCTTTTAGACCCCACATTCAAAGCGTCTGAAAATTTACACAGAGTACGGGAAAGTGAGGTCACTAATACGTTTGTCCAATTTTTTTGAATTTCGCTCTTGAATTTTCTAGGATCATTTTGAACGCCGATTTTACAATTTTTCGTCTTCAAAGTGATACTTCTCCTAGACGGATGTTCAGAATAAGACCGTTTTTTCGACTCAGGTAGATAAATATAGTGTCGTCATATGTTTGTCTCGGATTTATGAATTTCACCCTAGAATTCTAGAAATATGACTATAAGTAAACAGGAAATGAAAAGTTAGAAAAAAAAGTAGCCACCAAAAGTACCACCAAATTGAAGCTGAGATTTCACTGATCAAAAAGTTGGCTTACAGCTGAACGAAATTTTGAACCAATCAGCGTCAAATTCGATAATCAGGTTTAACATTTTTGCTTAAAAATAATTGAAATTTCTAGACTTTCGAATTAAGACATTTTCGATAATTTTAATTTCATGCATCGTTTAGGCGGTTCATATTTACCAATAAAAAATGTTCATATCAAGGTAGAATACCGGTTTTATGCGGGTTAAAGCTAAAAAATATTTGAATTTTTGAAAATTCTAGATTTTGTTCTAGATTTTTTTGAAAAAAATAATTGCCACCATGAGATTCCTTGGGTCAACTTTAGTCATAAACGATATTAATGTATTATAAATTGATTCTATAAAGGGCTCAAAAAATTACGACGCCCACCTCCTTAATAGCAAAATATTATAAATAATTAAATATCATCAAACACGTTATATTATCGTAGTAATAGTCTGAGGAAGCCATTATTATTTGTTCGATAATTTCAAATGAAGCGAACTGTTAGTTTTAAATCTAGCTTTACTTGCATCAATGATGCAGCATCATTTAAGTGACATCATTTAAGTAGCATCATTTAAGTAGCATCATTTAAGTAGGTCTTGAGAGAAAATTTAAAGATTTTATTATCAACTTTGAAAATTCTTATTTTCAAAAATATTTGACCAATTTTTTAAATTTTATCTTAAATATAAAAATAAAATTTTTAAATTTTTCTCAGCTTAAATCTACCTATTTTTTGAGCATTTTTGTCCAAAATAACTCCAAGGGTAGTGCTAAGCTAAATTGGATAACACTTATTCATCCGTCGTATAATCTAATGCTCATGACTACATCTATAAATTAACTGGTCATGCTGTAATGTCATGCCCTCTTGTAAAGTGTTAGTGAATTTTTTTTGCTGACATGGCACAAAAATCTGAATCGGAGCTCATTTTTGTACAAGCTTGCTCTACTATGAACACATACGGAAACTTGTATATCCTATCCCGTTGTTCACTACTAAAAATATGGAGTAATTGAGCAGTTTTGACATTCAATCTGGCATCGATGCATTTTTGGCTTAATTATTCAACTTGAAAAAAAAATATTTTCTCTGGTTAATTTCACCCAGATAAAACTTTTAAATTTTTTTTCTTCACCTTTTCTTTAATTTAACGGAAATTGTGGAAAAACAACTTTTAATATTTTCTGAGACTAGTTGGTCTTACACTATCCAATATTTTAGACGAACAAGTCCAAAATAATAATTTATAAAAGTTCCTCATCCAGGCTTGGTATATAATTCAGTACTTTCAACTTAATGAAGGAATCTCCTTGACTTATCAACCGTTAATAGGTCAAGGAAGTTACTTAATTGAGTAGTCTATAAGTAAGTACTAAAATAAATGTCAAACCTGGATAATAATATTATCTCAGTGATGTTTTTGGACTTGTTCGTCTAAAATATTGGGTGGTGTAACACAACCAGTCTTAAAAAAAATACAAAATTGCGCTTCTAAAATTTTCAGAAAATAAATAAAAAAAAGTCCCATCTGCTTGAAATTTTCCTTATTGGAATTTTATTAAGGCGTTTATATATCTCAAGGTAGGAACGGCAAAACTTTTTTTTGCTAAACAATATTTTAATTATATTTAAATTATAGGCTACAATTTGAAGCCCTTGAAAAAATATGACGTTCAGTACAAAAAAAAATTTTAAAAATTGTCAGCTACTGCTCAAAAATGAAAAACCATTTTTAAATTGCCTATTTTATATTGAAATTATTCTTGAAATATTTTTCTGAAAATTTTAAACTTTCAAGCTTCAAACGTAGGCAATTTCAAAAACGGGTTCTCATTTTTTGCAGTAGCTGACAATCTTTTAAATTTTTTTTTGTACTGAACATAATATTTTTTCAAGGGCTACAATTGAACCAAAATTAAAAATTTTCTTAGCAAAAACAAGTTTGACGTTCCTACCTTATTATATTTCATGTGTCAAGATGCAGTGCTAAGAAACTTTGGATGAACCGAAAAGCTATAAATAAATCATTACTGCAGTGTCTCAATTAACCCCCACGTTAAGGCTCAATTCGAGGCAAATAAACATCAGTCAAATACCCAGTCTCGATATCTGAAGTACTAGCTCATTGCGTTACACGTTGAGCCACCCAAAACGCCCATCATTGAGAGCTTTGTGAAAGAAAGCTTTCCCCTTATTCGACCCTTATTTGTAGTCCGTTCTTGTAGGGATCATCTGGAATCTAATTAAGGACCTCCCTTGATTAAGCAGAGTTAAAAGAAATGTAGGAGACCTTCGAATTACAGACTAACGTTATTTGTTCTGAATTTATTAGAACCTTCACAGCGAATGAAGACTCAAAACTTGATTGTATTTTCTTAGTTTGATTGTAATGCTATACTTTGGCTACCAGACTAAACAACGCCAAATATGTGAAATAAACACGCATGTTATCTTTATAAGCTACAATTTGGTATAAATAAGAAACAATTTCAGATAAGAACGTTTGGGGAAATCATTTCAACTGCAAAAAAACATGAAATAATCAGTTTCATAAACGCATGTACAATAATTAATTGAATTGGTCAAATCAATTCTTTCATAATAATAACTTTTCAATTTTATTATATCGAAGATTATACTTACTGGTCTCGTAGAACTTTGATGTCAGAGACCTTAAGAATTGTGTGATTTCATTGGTCAATTCAACTTGACTCTTGTGTATTGACCAATCAAAACAGGTCCTAGAAGTGTATCTGGCGTCAAAGTAATTATTTTTGATAATTACCAAAAAATTCATAATTAATTTTAAGAATCCCGAGCACGTAACAAGTTTTTTACGAGTTCATTTAAATTTTGTTCACTTTGATCTGTTGCATTATTTTGGAGTCAAAAATTATTTAAATTACGTTTTAATTTATATTCTATCGATTCTAGGATTGATCAATCGAATCAAACAATTTAAATTCCGTAACAATGTATTTCGCCGATTCAATTGGTTGATCAATGATGTGTTGTAAATTTTTTTAAGAATCGTGTGATTCGATTGGTCAACACTAGAATCAATGGAATATAAATTGCTGACGTCACAGTTATGATGAGGGCTTTTTCACGGTCACCAAAGTATTATCTCTCGAGTTGACTTGTTATGTCACGTATCTTTCGTGCTCCAGAAATATAAAGTCCATATAATATAGAAGAAGGTGAACTCAATTGTATATTTATCTTTTCTTAAAAAACGATAAGATACTGTATAAGCTGTATGTATATGCCGAAAACTTTTGAAATATGCCCTGTTCTATTTGAGACAAAAGTTAATGTGTTATTACTTTTGGAACATTGTTTTTGACATTTAAACTTTTATGGTCGCTTTAAAATGTTACTTTTCATTATAAAAATTTGATAACATTTGATCGTTTTAAAGTTTTCGCATCGTAATTTACGATATAATTAGAACTCTTGTGAATAAAAACGATCCTAAGAAGTACCAAGAATCAAGTCGAATATTTTTAATTACAGGACGCTTTGTTATTAATGATCATACTTTTGGCTCAAACATTTGAGGCTATTCGGAATTGTACGTACTAATCTTAGACTATACTCAAATACATACATATTCGAAATATCTGACGTTTAAATTTTAGCCTAAAATTACAGATTCTGTAATCGGTTGTTATTATAACAACTATACTTTTTTAGTATAAAAACTATTGGATTTATAAAAAAATAATATAAATGAAATAAAATAACATTTTGACGGACGAACATGAAAATCGAATTAGATGGCCTAGTAGGAAATTGTCTGAAAAGTTTTTTGGTGTTCTTGATTTTTTTGGAGATTAAAATTTTTGTTTCAAAAAGATGCGTTTGAAATTTAGAAAATTGTTGACAACTATCTCTAGCGCCGTTATGTCACATTCTAGAAACTTGATTAATAGCACATATAAAATAACACAGTCGGTTGCATACTGCGTACAATAATTGCTACCGAATAGTATGACAAAACAGTTATGTTTCTGATTGTACCTGAAGTTACATAACTGGCCATGCTTGACCAATTTAGCCGTTACTAGCTCATCATCGGAACTACTCGAACATGTTCCTTCAAAGGGTGCTCGTCTATCTGGCAGTGCTCCAGTGATCTCATATTCCGGTCTAGGCACCATTATTCAGTCTCTTTATTTCTGTTTCAAAAAGGGATTTGAAGTGTTTTATTTGTTATAGAAGTAGGAATTTTCTTAGTTTCTCTCACGTAAAAGGGGGTTATATTTTACAGGGTAAATCGAGCGAACGGCGTGGTTTGGTGGCGCCTTGGTTTCGAGGCGCTAGACGCACCCTGTCTCTAAATATTGACGGTAAACTACGTTTTGGCGTTATTTACTATTCATGGCGCAAATGCGCTAGTGGGAAATTATCTTGTTGAGGGTCACGAAAATTTTGTGTCCCAATCAAACTGCTGCAAATTTTATTTGATTAGTAAACAAAAGCCCATGTTTTCATGTTATGGTCTGGAAGTCCCGCGCAGAAATTTGGGGGAGTTAAGGCGTGTTGTGATGTCTGAACTTAGAACATAATAATTTTTAGAGTTCGAATAATTTGAATCGAAGAATAAATTAAAGTAGATAACATGATGTTAATATTAGCATTTCAGCTAGATAAATTAATTGTGATGTCTCACATGCTGAAAATTGTAAACAAAACTTACACATAAATCTCAACAAAAAGGTAAAAAATAGAATAATGGATACTTACATGTATGTATGTAATAAAACATAATGAATTTTATAACTTTTTCAATATATAATGCAATTTATTCGCCCCCCTTATTCGCCTCTAATTCAAATCTTTAGAAACCTGAAGGCGCCCCAAAACTACAACCAAGACGTCTGAGTTGTAATGAAACTGATTCTGTTAATACGGACCTCAATGCAGCTATTATTAATCAAGCTGGTGAATTCTCAGGAATCACCCCAATCAAAAACGACAAAAAACGCCCTAGATCGTCCACCACTGAAAATGAGGTCATGGCAAAAATCCCGAAATCTGATGTCAACCCAGATCAAGTTGTAAATTCAGAGTCTTTGACTGCTGAGGATCCCCCAGTTTTTGATGCAAAAATGGATCGTAGTTTAGCCAGAACTCGAAACTTCCAAAGAATTTTTGAACTTGCTGAAAAAAAGCATGTTAATAGAGCTGAGATGCTTGTTGATAATGCAGCTAAAATTGAAGGAGCAAGCAAAAAGTGTTTTCTTGAAGCTATCAGAAATGGACTCTTTTGCTGGCTACGAGTCTCGGCCTCTAAATTACTTTAAACAGTTTGGCGCAAAACGGGAAATTATTTTTGATGCATCGGTCCCAGGTGACCAGGTTACGAGATATAATTTCGAACTTTCAGCCAACCTTCCGATTTTCAAGGAAGGTTCAGTGCATTTTATAAATGAGAAGGCTGAATTTGAAGTTATTAAGGATTTTGCCAAAGTTCAAAATAAGGAGAAGAAGTTCTTAAATAGTAGCTCGGATTTTCGACTCAAGGTTAATATGTTAAAATTTCGGCTAACTTAATCGTTTTCTTTGACTATACTTGAGTGTACAGTTGAGCGATTTTTAACTCAAGTTGGATGCACCTTTTTTATGTTAGTACCATGTATAGAGTTAGAAACATTGATTTGAACGAACATTATAAGCTATTTAAATACTATTAATGAAAATTAAAATAGCATGAGTTCTGACCAGATTTACCACACTTTATAGTAAAAATTTTACAGTTATAAAACAAAATTAAGGTTTGCTTTGTGGCCCTGAAATATTTTGATCAATACCGCAACTGGACTCTCAGACAAGGTGATACTGCTGTGGATTTTCCAAAAAAAGCTTAAGATTCTACTTGGCGGATCTCATTGGAATTAAACCTGATGAATTCATCAAACTTGAGGTATAAGCCTTTAAGGGAGTGGATGTCGCTGATTTGGGCCTCATCCAAAGGTCATTTCCCGCCAAACTAGCAAAGGTGATATTCCAAAAACATTTGTTACTAACCAAACCAACCTTCGCGGTAATTTCAAACTTAACAGTAATCTGATTCAATCCCACCTACGCCGACACCTACGCTTTAAAAAAAGCCTCCTAAAAAGACACGCAGTTAGTGCCTACTCCTTCAATTTTCATCATTTTTTATTATTTTTGTGTCAGGCTCGGAGAAGCCTTACGAATAATGCAAAAGCGCTTTTGTTTTAAAATTTTGCTTTCAGCGGACATAAACGCGAAAAAAACACAAAATTAAAATTTTGAAATGATCAGTTTGGGAGCTCAGGCAAAAGCTATCTTCTCCACCAGTTTGAGAGATATAGTTTCGACTCATACGCATCTGAAAGCACAAAACTTGTTCAACAATAAACTAGAAAGTTTTTTTCGAAATTTTGCTTTGGCGTCTCTTGGCGGCCATGGCAACTTTATTTTGAGCGCTTAATTTTTGACAAAATTTAGAAACCAGAAAAAGCTTCAAATAATTTTTTTCCGTAAATACAAACACTTTTAAGGATTTTGGTGCCAATTTTTAAACTCGGTAGCGTCAAAAGAAAACAAATGAGGCACTTTCAATTTAAATCATAAATAAATCAATAATTTTTGTTTTCGTTTTTTTTTGCTGTTTTTGGGCGCCGAAAGCAAAATTTTAAAACAAAAGCAATTTTGCATTATTTGTTAGGCTTCTCCGGAGCCTCACGCAAAAAAATAATAAAAAAGATGAAAATTGAAGGAGTAGGTACGAACTGCGTGTCTTTTTAAGAAGCTTTTTAAAAGCGTAGGTGTCGGGTAGGTGGGATTGTATCAGATTACTGTTAAATTCAAATTTACCGCGAAGGTTGGTTCTATTAGTAACAAATGTTTTTGGAATATCACCTTTGCTAGTTTGGCGGGAAATGGCGTCGGAAGAGGCTCAAATTTGCGACACCCACTCCCTTAAGCTTAATAATAAAAAATGTTAGGAATGAAATTGAACTCTCTTTTTTTTCCATAAAGATTCGTTGAATTTGTTCCTTATTTTGAGATTCATGTGAGACACTAGATTTAATGAACTTTATTGTATCTTTTTTTTGATCGATAACTGAGAGCTTGAGAAAGAAAAACTTTTTATTATGAACTTTGCATAATTTCAAAAATATGATCAATATAACAAACTGAAAATTGCAAACTTTTCTAATACCTAGGATCTTAAATTTCTATAAATATAAAACAAACGCCGCTTTTGAGGTTTAAGGACATATTGTCGGATATAACTTTTGGCTTTTTAAACGTTGTTAAATAACACTTATAAAATATATCTCCTTTAGCTGAAAGAGGTTGTCTGGGCGTTTATCAAAAATTAACCTACGCACTGTTCGAATACGCCTCGCGCACAAGACTCTGTGTACTCATCCCGGACATCGCAACCAAATTTCCTATTAAAATTCATAATTTTGGGGAATTTGCTGATCAGATCGAGATGGTTGAGGAGATGCACAACCTATACAGAGATACTGTAAGACGCTTTGGAATCCCCACGAACATCACAGAACGTACAGCAGCTTGTGTTAAAACTGTTTCTGACCGTAGATATAATTCACCCTACCTGAAACAAATTTTTGTTAAAAAACCACGGTTCTACAAAATCTGCAGAGTTCTTCCTACGTGTATTACCAAGGTCATTTTTACTGATGAAGTAATCAGACAGGAAATGTTCAATAGCCTTTAGGCCTCTCCTGAATTTCGGACCATTGCAAATTTGGAGCTGATGAAAAAGACCTTCCCTCTATCGCTTCATTCCGCACAAAGAGACTTTGCAATTTCCTTGAGTTTCTGGGATGATCTCGATTAGGGAGGGTTCTTTTCACAGACTCAGTTTTTTTTCCTTAAATAGTCTGAGGCCTTATAATAGTTACATTCGTCACGTACAAGTTATTTTACTCTAAAAATTGAGATTTGGCTGAAACATTTGTTTCCTTCCCGGGCTCTGTTTTTACGAACATAAGCTTAGAGATTAAACGGGTTTTTGTTTGGATTACGGAACATCTTTGACAATTTATTTATATTTTTACTGAGGTTTTTTCTTGCAAAACTATAATAAAAACCTGGAATCCCCCCTTCTCTTCTTCTCTTTTTTTAATTTACTAAAAATTGTAAAATTGCAAACTTATATTTAGACTATACCCTCATATACTTTTTGGAAATAAAAGTTCAAAGTTTTATCATATCTAATGTGTTACCAATGTTTCGATAATAGCAGGAGAGTTTTGTGATCTATTTCTCAATAAAAATTCAACAGCTTTAAATATATATCCACTTTTTTAAAACAACAAAGTAAAAGTACTATTATTTCTCTGCCTCCGATTAAACCGGTAACAGTATTACATTTATACTGGGGGATTTTCTATATACATAAACTTTATAAGAAAAAAACAGATTTTTTTAAATACACTCAAGCTTATACCTCTTTTCACCCTCATGCTTACATAACCTACTCAGGGAGTCAGTATTTGGATAGTGGGACAATTAGTCTAAAAGGTAATTTTGCCTTTTACTAGCCTGCTTGCACAAGTACAGCTGGATGCCTGCAATAATTAAGGTACTAATATATGTGGCAGACTGGCGTCAATTTAACTTACGAAAATAATTTAGTTGGTTTATTTTTTGTGCTATTAATCGTTAGCTGAACCACAATAAATGTGTAAAGCTCATTAAAATCAATTTTTAATCTATTTAAAGGAACGATTTGAGTTCAAAACTTTTTATTTTTATAATTCGTAAATTTTTTCGAAAAATTCAAAGCAGTATGAAAATTTAAGCGATTGTCGTCCAAAATTTTTTTCTGAATTAATTTTTAGAAATTTGTGAATAAAAACGGAAAAAAAAAGCCACTTTAACTTTGTTTCATGCATGTCTACATATTTTCCCTGACTGCTGTTTGAAAAAAATCAATGAAAGTTGTTTTTTGTCATTTGGTTGTCCGACTCTTTAGAAATATTAGAAAATTTCCGCAAATCCAAGTCCCAAAAAATTTTAATTAGTAGTTTTTTGAATCTCTGTAAAAAATCAGGCCGATACTTGTGAAATTTTCTGGCATCTATTTGGTTTCCTTTTCAAACCGATTGGCAACGGGTCAAAGTGAATAATCGTTCCTGAACTTCTGATTGAAAATTTACAACACTTGCTTAAGGAACGGTTGTGCCATTGGCACGCAATTTAATAAAAATTTATTTCCTCAAAAATCTCAATTAAATATTCGGGTGTTTAGCTTATCTTTTTATTTATGAATAGTCAGGACAATTTTCAATATTATATCGCAATTTTGAAGGTAATTTTTTTTCCTAAAAAGCTGTTTTTATTTTCCAATTTTTCCATGGAGAAAAAACTTCATATTGAGGAATTTCTTCAATGTGGATAATATTCCCCCACTACATTAGTGCATAACACCCGACAAGTCTGATGAATGTTTTATAAATATTGCTTTCAAAAACAAGTTCTCAATCGGGTCCAAGTTTGGAAATGGAGTCATAAAGAAAAGTGGTTTTGATGTTTTTACAGATACTTTAAGTATGTAAAAAGTTTAAAATATAAACGTTTGCAAGTATGGACCACTTTCCTTTTAGATGAAAAATATAAAAATTTTTCACATTTTTTTCTTTCAAAAATCGCTCCGAAAAATGTACCATCTGCCACATCGCTGCTACCTCCCTTAACCATTCAAGGTATGATGTGATAATTTACTTCTGATAAAAATTAAAAGTTTTGTAACACCAATTTTTTCAAAAGTATCTTCAAGGTTTTGTCTAGTAGGCCTTGTTTTCTTCTATGAGCGATTTGTTTGCAATTTTAAAGGATATCAGTGTTTTATTTACAAAAGTGTTTTCTGGAGAAGATAAATGGAAAGCAGAACTTAAATTAAAATTAAATTTAAATCATACAGTTACAGTAATTCCATAAAATTATAGAAATATATTTTCAAATTTATAGCGGTAACATTTGATTTGTTTAGCATGGCAGTAGTAATTCATACCTCTTGGTTTTTTGTTTAACCAATTGACTATGACTTTTTCTTTTTGTCTCTCTGACTCCACACATTTCTTCCTGAAGCATTTTGGAGCTATCTTTTTACCGAAGATTCTTAAAGTTTTACATTAATTTTGACATAGATTTTACATGACTCGTAATATACAAATTTCACGGTAAATGGTCGACTTCGAAACTATACTTTTCTTCTTTTTTATATATATTTTATAAATTTTTGGGGTAATTTTTTACATCCTTCGGGGGAACTTAAAATTGTTACACTTGGGGTGTATGTGTTTTTTAGCAGGGCTTTTCCACGATCAACGGCGAAAGAAACTTAAAAATTGAAAAACTTTTCTGTCTGTAACACAAATTATATATATTTTCTGTACCAAAATAATTACTGTAATTTTTTAAAGATAAGCAAAGTTTTTTTTGTCCCAAAGTGTTTTTGAATATATACTATGAACTAAATATTCCTATAGAAACAAAAGTTCTTTTATTCATCACTTCCACAAAAACCCTAGGATCGGTACTGAGCTTAATTGGTGAATTAGTTAATGGAATTTCATTACCCACATGTGAAGCTCATAATATCCGTGAATGGCCTTAGTCTTTACTTGATTTAGAAATCCAAAGTCATTAATAAATGCAATTATACACAAAAAAAAAATTGAAAAAGTTATAAAAGTCATATTATTATTTACATAAGTTCATTATTATATCTCTTTATGACCTTTTGATTAATCTAATAGATGTGGGTTAAGGGAGCCAATCTAACACTCTAGAACCCCTTCTAGCCACTCATCGAGGCCGCTTTTCTTTTCTTTTCAGCCCACATCTATTAGATCAATCAAAAGGTCATAAAGGGGTATGAACAGCCTTCCAGTGTACAAAGTATCATACAAACTTAGTCTTGAAAATCGAATGAGCACACCATCAACCTAAAGTTTGGCTTTTCACATCGGAGAGATCCGGGTTCGATCCCCAACTTTGTACTTATTTTTAAAAGAGAATTGCATAGAAATATTGTTGTACTATATAATATAGTCTATATTTCAGAATTATATTAACTAATTTTATAAGATCAACGATAAGTCAGAACATTTTGAGGAAGAATTAAGTATTCTTTTTTATTGACTTTCCTTGTATAAAGACATTATTTAGTATAGATTCAAAAAATAAAGTAACCCCCACCTGCTTTGCTGTGTTTTAAAACACAGACTAAAAATATTATGGGAAATATCATTTTGGCCGGCGGAATATCGAAACAGACCCTCGAAAGTTTCCCTCATTTTTAATTTCAAGAATTTAGGTGAGTTTCAGAAATTGAAGATCAGACCGAAAATGCATGATAAGGATGCAATTTTTTGTTTTATTAAGTTAACACAGCAATGAAAAAAAAAATTATAATCTACAAATATACTTACTTAGTATAAAAGGTTCCTTTCGTATATTTAGACATTATTTTTTTTGTACGCGGCACCACCTTTCTATTTTTATAATTATTTGAAATATGATTAGACGTTCTAGAACTGGCCGCATGGTGGTCACCAGCAGGCTTGTACAATAACTCGGTGCGCGGCGATCCTGCGTACAAGCTATTACTCATCTTCTTTATTCTGTAAGAAAAAACAATTCTGAGCCAATAAGAGACGCGTATTATTTCACGTTTTTTAGCGGTTGGTCCCGAGTGAGTTTTAAAAGGGATTGGTTTTTCGTGTGTTTCCATCCCATTTTTGCGTAGCTATAAGCAAAAAATAGGAAAATTGAGATGAGAAATGCTCATTGAGCATAGAAAATACGGTCGGGGATGCATATAACAACTCCCTTAACAACTCTGGGCAACAGGGTCGGCCAAAAATTATCTTGATAAATTATTTTTGTAGAATGAGGAAATATCTATCAAATGGCCTTTCTCAAAAGTTACAAAGCAGTTTTTCTGATAAAATGGAGTACAAACGTATATTTTTCCGACCGCCACATCCTTAACTACACCTTTAATTTTTTAAACTCAATATCTTTTTACCGATGTTGTCTTAGTGGCTTTCTGAAATAAAGGCAAAGGTGCTTGATATTGGGAGCGCTAAATTTGATCGGTGACGAATCACTCAAGCAATTACTAAGACTACATTAGTGACATTCGAACTCGCGCTCATTCATAACTCGAGCGTCATAACTTTGAGCCAGTGTCAAATCACAGTACCCGATTGTCAACTCAATTTAAGAATCCCGCGATTTAATTGGCCACTTTATCAAAATTATGACGCTCCAGATGAATCGACGACTAGACAGGATTTTCGATATAGATAGTAAACGTTGTTGAGATGAAGTTACTTTGACATAATTCAGGTAATCAAAAAATGTATTTACTGAGTTCTGTATTTCGGAGTTTCGAATTAAAACGACACATGTTTGGCTATTCGAACCATCTTTTAAAAATAAAATCCGACTTTTATTTTGCCGACGCGAGCGCTTTCACGGTGAGTTTATTGAATTTCGAAAAAAAACCTAAAATTAACTTGTAAATTAAAAAAAAACAAATTGAAACACCTTCAAAAGCCTGTCTTTCGTAAGTAATGAAAGAATCCCCCCTTGACTCAGATATAAGTTTGTTTATACTAACCAAAAAGTTCAGTTGATAAATCTGTTAAGGGGTTAGCGGTCGCATAATGGTACTTTTGTACTCTACTATACCAGAATACAAAACTGCTTTGAAACTTTTGAGATTAGCCATAAAGTAGATCTATCCTTGATCTACAAAAATAATTTATTAGAATAATTTTTGGCCGATCTTGGTGACCACCATGCGGCCAGTTCTAGAACACCTAACCAAATTTTCAAATTAATACTCCTCCTAGAGTTCGCATACGATCTCACTCAAACTTAGCATCAACTACGGAAACACTTATGGTTGTAATTTGATGAAGCGGATTTCTGAATTTCAACTAGTTTTTTTTAGAACTGCGAAAAACCGCCAAATTCCAAGGTTTTCGCTTTTCAAAGTACTACGCCTCATAGGTTACATTTCAGAATGCAGTAAAAATTTGGGAAAAGATGGAGAAATATGTTTTTGTTATCTTGATCAAGCCGAATGTTGAGATGTTTTGTTGAATTCTAGAAAATAGCATTTTAGTGAACCGAAAGTGAAAACTCGAAAATAAAAGTCGTCGGATTTAGTCGAAAGTACCATCAAATTAAAGCTTGGGTGATGCCGAGAAGAAAATCTGCTTACAGCTTTTTGATATTTTGAGTTTTTCTGGTCGAAAATTGGGTTTTAATGTTTTCCAAAAAAATTACTCAGAAAAATTCTGAAAAAAATAAAAATTTCGAACTTTTTCTTCTTTTTTACAATAAGTTTATACTTTCTGACTGTTTCCTAGCAATGTCGTGCTTTTTTTATACCCCAAAGTACTCTAAAAAGAGTACGACCGCTACCCCCTTAAGGGTATGGTGGTTCCTAATTTGACATTTTCTCGATAAAATATTAGCCAAACAGGGCCTCGAGGATATAATTCAGATCAGCCAGTTTGTAGAACTAGCCTTAAGCTTGAGTCAAAAATGTGCCAAAACTTTTTTTTATGCTTACACTCCGTGACACATAAGCGAAACAAGAAGACATAACGCAAAACGGAAAATCTATCTCTACCCAGGTTTTATGATGAAAAAAACCTTAATTTTAATACAACCTGTATAATTATTATTCAAAACTTTACAGCGGCGTTTTTGTTGATAAGTGCTGTATTTTTTTTAAGACATGCAAAAAACCACCGTTATTTGGACATTACGCCTCGAAAAATCTATCTCCTCCCAGGCTAAATTTGCAAATTAGCTTAAAACTTTGCAAAACCTAGTTCAAAACAAATACAAACTTTACAGTGGCGTTTTTTTGCAATTTCGACTCCAAACTCAAAATATAAATTTTTCAAGGTCACGTGAAAAAATTTACGAAAAAAAATGTGCTTCGATTTTTTCGAAAGTAGGCTCAAAAGAAAGCTGGGAAAACACTGAAGAGAAAGTTGGCTTACATCAACCCGATATTTTGAAGTTTGAGTGGTCAAATTGACACAAACGTTATTTTTGAACATAATTTTGAGAAAAATACTTAGAAAAAAATCCAAGAAACGCTAAACGTTCAAATTTTTGTTGTCATTTGGGTTGTTTTATGCGTGCAAAACATAAACATTTGATTTGGTGCATTTTTATGACGAAACAACTGCAGAAAATGTAGGAACCACCATACCCTTAAGGGGGTCGGTGCATTTTGACAGATACGCATATGGGCTCTTTTTACTGGATTTATATATTCTTTCTCCAATTATACCATCAAAGTGATGTTCATAATCAGGCAACTTTTTGTAACTACCGAATTTTGCATTATAGCTTTTTAAGAAAAATTTGAGTTCAAATTAACTTTTTGCAAATTGACAAATTATGAGAAATTTTCGATAATAGTTTCGAACATTATAAAAAATGCCTTATTTTCCGTTCAAAATATTGTTTCAATATTTTGTTTCAAATCAACGAGAAAAAACTCTACAAAATGGCTACTTTAACTTTTCGAGTCGGTGACCACATATTATTTATATGCTCTTTGAAAAATCCATTATGCAGTGACCAGAGCGAAGAAACACAAACCTTAGGACATTGTTTGAATGAAGTAAAAGATGGCATTCTCATATCTTCATTTGGTGATTTCAGAAAAATAATTTGAAAATTTTTATTGACTAGGAAAGAGGAAAATTTTAAAATATTTCCTAATTATTTTTGAACCAAAAATCACAGAAACCATGTGACATGGTTCTGTGATTTTTGGTCAAAAATAATTAGAAATATTTTGAAAATTTTCCTCATTTCTAGTCAAAAAATTTTCAAACTTATTTTTCTGAAATCACCAAATGAAGATATGAAGAATGCCATCTTTTACTTCATTCAAACATGTCCTAGTTTTGTTTCTTCGCTCTGGTTTACTATAATTTTGCAACGAATTACGGTTTGGGAGAAATAGGTTGAAGCCGTCATTTATCAAAAATAATAAAATTTTATTTTACTCAAACTTGCCAAATTGTTAAGCCATCAAATTTAATTTTTTTCATTCATCTTATGAAAAAAAATTTTTTTACGATTTTTCAAACTTTCGTTTTTTCGAATTTTTTAAGATTTCAAAGTTTTCGATTTCGACGTGAAAATAGTATCAAACCATAACAAATAAATCGAATTCCGTGGTCAAAACCGTTTTTTTCAGTTTCTTAGTAAAAACAAAAAAAAACTGAAAAATTAAAAAAAAAATATTTTACCTCAATTTTGACGCCTTAATCTCCCGTTTTTTGAGCGTTTTTTCAAAAGACGATTAATAAAGTGAAAAAAATCGATTTGAAAAAAATCAGATTAAACGAAGGAAGGACAAAAGTGCCAACTTTTGTTCGAGAAAGTTTTTATTCGAAAATTTCAAAGTGGCAAAAAGTTTCTTATCAAGAAAAAAAAATGAAAAAGTGCAAATCTGTCAAAATGCATCGACCCCCTTAAGGGTGTAGGTGTCGCTGATTTTGACAGTTGACTGATTTTTGGATAAACTAGCAGAGCTGATATCCCAAAAACTTGTGCATCTTGAAGAACAACTCTCCACGGTGAATTGTGGTTTCACAGTAACCTGATACAACCTCACCTACGCCGACACCTACGCTTTTAAAAAGCCTCCTAAAAATTCGCTAATTACGCATTTTCTCCGTCAATTGTCACCTTTTTTCATTATATTTTTTTGTCAGGCTCCAAAAAAGCCTCATACATGATGCATAATTGTCATTAACTCGGAATTTTGCTTTTTGCGGGAAAAAAACAAAAAGTAAATTTTTTGAATTGGTCAGTTTGGGAGGCTCAGGCAAAAACTATCTCCTCCACCAGTTAAGAAGATACAGTTTGTCTCATACTGCATCTGAAAGCACAGGCCTTGTTTGACAAAACCTTAAAGAGTTTTTTTNTTTTTTTGAAATTTCGATTTTGCGTTTCTTGGGGGCCATGTCAACTTTTCATTTTTAGCCTAAATCTTTGAATTGGGCAGTTTGGGAGGCTAAGGCAAAAGCTATCTCCTCCACCGGTTTAGGAAATACAGTTTTGTCTCATACTGCATCTGAAAGCACAGGCATTGTTTGACAAAAAATTAAAGAGTTTTTATTGAAATTTTGATTTGGCGTCTCTTGGGGTCCATGTCAACTCATTTGAATTTTGACAAAATTTAGAAACCAAAAAAAAATTTGACAAAATGCATCAAAATATTTTTTTTGTAATTTCAAACACTTTCAAGGATTTTGGTCGTGCACTTTTAACTTGGTAGCGTCAAAAGAAAACAAATTACGCGCACTTTCAATTTACATAATAAATTAATTAATAATTTTGTTGTTTTCGTTTTTTTGGCCGCCAAAGCAATTTTCGAGGAAGGGCGCTTTTTGCATTAATGTGTGAGGCCTTCTCTGGAGCCTGACACAAAAAAATAATAAAAAAATGTAGAAAATTGAAGGGGAAAATGCTATGAGTGTTTTTTTAGGAGGCTTTTTAAAGCGTAGGTGGTGGGTGTAGGTGAGATTGTATCAGATTACTGTTAAATTACGAAATCACCGTGAAGAGTTGTTCTTCAAGATGCAAAGTTTTTTGGAATATCAGCTCTGCTAGTTTATCAAAATAGCTTCGTAAACTGTCCAAAATCTGCGAACAGCCACAACCCTTAAGTGCATTATGGGTGCTTCCAGCAATGTGCTGGGGAGGAAATAAGTTTTTTTTAAAAACTCAAATATATTTTGTGAGATTAAAGTGAACAATCTATGTTTTCAATTGCAATTGTAAGTTTCGTAACCCTTGACCTGTAAATAAAATTGAATCATTTTTAGAAATAATTTATAAAACCACCGCTAAATGCCTAAACCTAATGTGCTGCTTTTTCTCTTCATTGAAGTTTAACTTCATATCACGTTTCCGAAAATTACATAAATGCCGAATATTATTAGTCATAAAAACATTTTCTACAATGTAGCCTGCAGAAAATGTTTTAAATTCATTTAATTCCGCTCGAGAATTATTTTGAATGCATGGCTCATAAACAAATAAATCATAGGCAAAATGTAACATTTTTTTCACAAACAAAGTTAAACATCACGAACGGTACAATGCAGATTTTTTCTCTTTTCATATAATCAATTCCGATTCTCCTAAGTAAAATTCCTTCAACCTGCCTCTGAATCCAGAATAATTCTGTCAGAACTTCTCGCATTCATATTTTTATGCAGATTTAACTGCGCGCCAATTATTACATTGATAGGCTACAATTGACATATTTCCAAAAGAGGCAAAAGTTCTTACCAATTTAAACTAAAATACTTTCCATTTAAGAGTTATTTTTTTGCTTGTGATATTATTCTTTGTAATTTGAGACTTTCCTAGTCTAGAATTCTTAATAATTAATTATTTTCTGCAAGCAAATTCCCGATAATTCTAAACTAGTTTTTCGATCCAGTAAAACACTTTTTTTGCGCTTTCGAATCAATTTTCCCTCATGTGCTGAATGGTCAGTACAAGAAAAATAATACCGAATTTGAGACCGTCGGTCGAAAACAACTACTGCACCCACAATCCCTAAAACCCCTTGCTGAGCATATACAAAAAAAGTTCCGCCAAAGGCCACCAGCAGCCACAATTGTCGGCTCTACTTCTGAACGTTGTTTTACAGAAAGCTTCGCACACGCGCGCACGCGAAATTACGGTCCAATTTTTTTCTGCATAAGGAGTTGAAAGCTGGTACCTTTTGCATCCGACATTTCATATCTAGAAATTCATTTTTTTGTTCGTAGAAAATATAGTGAGAAAAGCCAAGGCCCATCATAATCACGTGATACACTGTCACAGTTGTCTTCCCAAAGTTACATTTATATCTAAAACGATGCACCAAGTAATCGCCCTTCACCCGTCATCAGTTTTGTTCCGCTTTGAATTTTTATCTCAACAAATCCAAAAGTTAATTTGAAAATTTTAAGTCCAAAAAATCTTGATGGAAAAATCATGATTTTTGATGAAAAAATGTTATTT
>SCLH01001866.1:7612-49066 GCA_004367855.1 Oikopleura vanhoeffeni | reverse complement strand
TCATATTATTTAAAAGTCAAATTCATAGAAAATTAGCTATTAAATGCCCATGCATGAATATTAAAACTCTAAAATATGCCATAAAGCGCGCGCTCATCTGATCCCTAAAAATGCAAAAAAAAATTGCCTTAAAATGAAAATTTTAAAATTCAAAATATTTAAAAGTCAGTTTTATTAAGAGTCAGCTTTGAAATTTTCATGCACGAATACTTAAACTCTAGAAAATGTCATAAAGCGCGCGCTCATCTGATCCCTAAAAATGCAAAAAAATCGCCTTAAAATGAAAATTTAAAAATTCATATTATTTAAAAGTGAAATTCATAGAAAATTAGCTATGAAATGCTCATGCATGAATCTTAAAACTCTAAAATATGCCATAAAGTGCGTGCTCATCTGATCCCTAAAAATGCGAAAAAATCGCCTTAAAATGAAAGTTTTAAAATTCATAATATTTAAAAGTCAATTATATAAAAAAATAGCTATGAAATGCAAAAATTTTCCCAAAACTTCCTGTTCTTTTATTTAAGTTGGTTTGATGATAAAATTTTAAGTCAATGTGGTAAATCAACAATTTTGAAGACAAATCATACTCTAGCTTTAAATTGTCGGAAATTTTTTTTTGAAATTTCAAAAGCCGATTTTAACTTTTATCGATAATTAAAATTTGAATCCAAAAATGTTTGTTGTTGTATTAAATGTTCAAATCAGTCTCAGCTTGTACAACTGAATTATCCGTAAGGTCCTAATTTGCAACTTTAACAGCTGACTCAAGATTGTAAAAAGGTGATTAAATTGTTTAATTTGTAATCAGGAGATAAAGCTAATTCCGTTTTGGTTTTTGGCGATTTTTTGCGTTTTAGAAGATGAGATGAGGGCGCGCTTTATGGCATTTTCAAGAGTTTTAAGATTTGTGCATGAAAATTTCATAGCTAATTCTTAATAAAACTGACTTTTAAATATTTTGAATTTTGAAATTTTCATTTTAAGGCGTTTTTTTTGCATTTTTAGAAATCAGATGAGCGCTTTATGGCATATTTTAGAGTTTTAAGATTCATGCATGAGCATTTCATAGTTATTTTTTTATGAATTTGACTTTTAAATAATATGAATGTTGAAATTTTCATTTTAACGCGATTTTTTAAGGATCAGATGACCGCGCTTTATGGCATTTCCTAGAGTTTTAAGATTCGTGCATGAAAATTTCATAGCTTATTTTTAATAAAACTGACTTTTACATATTTTAAAATTTTCATTTTCAGGCGATTTTTTTTGCATTTCAGGGATCAGATGAGCGCGCGCTTTATGACATTTTCTAGAGTTATAGGATTCGTGCATGAAAATTTCAAAGCTAATTCTTAATAAAACTGACTTTTAATATTAATGAATTATTATTTATTAAAATTGAAAAGTTACAAAGAAATTTGGATTTGAACGTATTGTGACTGTTCGCATTTTTGAGGTTAAACACAATCAGAATTAGAGGTTTTTCCCACTTTAATTGAACATAACAATAGAAAAAAACATTTTGAAATAACGATTTGGAAATTATAGAAATTTCAAACGTGAAAAGATGACATCAATGTTTTTGATCCATCTTGCACAGATTTTTCAAGTTGTGGCGATTTTCTGCTGATTTTTTAAAATTTATTGTAAAAATAGAATATGTATGAAAAATTAGTTGTAAAAATAGTCAGATCGAATGTCTACATCACGAGAAAAAAGTTAATTACCTGAAAAAAATCTTAAAAAAAAATTCCATTATTATGCAAATTCGGAAAAATTTTTTTATCGAAATTCATCTTTTTTAGGTTTTTAATAAGCAAACCGTTAACAAAAATAAGAATGCAGCTAAAATCAGCTTTCTATCACTTCTGAGTCTCGAGAAAACAGCCTCGTCGGTTACCCAAATTTCTGGATCTAAGAAATATTTGGAGATTTTGGAAATTTTCATTTACGAAATAGCCCCGTTTTTCACCAGAAAATATGTCTTTTTTAATCATCTGAAATCTCTGATTTAAACCCAAAATATAAGTAAATGATTTTATTGTCGATCAAGAACTCAATCACTTTTAAAATCAGAATAAGAATTTTTTATAAAAAAACTGTTAGATGTCGCAGGAGACATAGCGGATCGCAGTGGGACATCAAACTTTTAAATCGAAAAAGCCGATCTTTTATCGCGGGGTGATAGTTTGGCGCATAGATACGGATCTGTTTTTGATTATAAATGTTGCCGTTGAGTAGAGTAGACCGAGGCTTTTAGGCTGTTCCCGAATCGACCAACTTAAATTATCATGATTGGCTAACAGAAATATTTTTCGAAACGAGAAATTTACAGGGTATCCACGTTATTTTACTATAATATCGAATTTCGGGGTAAGATGAATTCGCTTATGAATTATAACGTTGAGATTTTCTTTTTATTTTTTAATGTTTCCTTCGAGTTTGGATAATCCCCCTTGGACAGTGGTTTGTTCTTTAAACTTTAATTTCAATTTTTGGGTTGAGAAACGAAAAAGACTTATCAAATTCGGACAGCTCCCTCTCTAGCACGCTTAGGGTAAACTAAAAATTTCATTTCGATCACGTGACACAAAAGTAAGGTCCCAGTCGAAAAAAAAATAATCCCCTTTAATCCCTGCCCACAAAAACTCCATTCTAATCAGCGACAAGTACAGTACCAAAAGACAAAGACGCCAAGCAAAAACACTAAAACGCCCCTTAATCCCTTGCCGCCCTTTGGAACTTTTATCCGCCAGTCTTCCCATTTTTTGGCGTCGTTCCCTTTTGATGCTATGGATAATCCGGCCAATAAAAATGCTTTGTTTTGGACGATGGTTCTTCTTAAAAACAAGTCGGTGTTTTTGTCTCATCACTGACCAATCACAGCTCTCGCTAAGTGAAAATATCCATAGCGTCGAAAGTGAATGACGCCCAAAAAATGAGACAGGCTATATCATATAGCTATATATATGCCCTACATATTATACCTGTATGTACTAGTATAATATATTATACTGTATAATTTATACAGTTCAAAATTGTCAATTTTTCATGAAATTTTGGTATATCTTATTTAAGTCGAAACTGTATATGTGATCCTGATGGATACCAAGTACACTCAAACGGAGATGAATGTGTGAAATGTTCTGGTTATGGTTTTAGTTTTGAAGAAGATGTGTGCACCTGCAATGTGGAATCACTAACCACACTGGTTGATGGTGTTTGTGAATGTGTTCTAAATGCTGTGGTTAATAGCGCCAAAGGAAAGAGTGATAATGTTTTTCTAGAAATCAGGAGTTTGGTGCTTTGAGAAACATTTGCACTTTTTTCTTATGCTGATGAGGTAACCGACGGAGGTATATAACGCGAGATCTACACATGATAGGCAGGTAATTTTGCGGCATTCGAAACTTTGTTGTCGATTTCATTCCAGAAAAATGAAAAAAATCACTTTCGCACGAGATTTTTTTCCGAAATTTCGAATTCTCCGTATTTTATGCTGTCATTTTTGAACTGGTGCATCAAAAACTATAATTTTTCTTGCATTGGGTAGCCAAGATTTCAAATTGAATGAAAAAATTAAAAATGTTAATAAAAATTTCCACAATTTTCTTAAATTCGGAAACTTTGGGTAACCGATGGAGGTCAATATATTGAGATCTATACATGATAAATTATTAATTTTTACGGCATTCAAAATTTTGATTGCGGTTTGGTTACAAAAAAAAATCAAAAAATTAATTTCCATAAAAAATTTCAAAAATTTGGATTTCTTTTAAGTATTTTTTTTCGGAATTATGCTGTATTTTTAGAAGGCCATATCAGAATTATTATTTTTTACGGCATCAGTTCTTCAGTTATGTAAGCTATAAGAAAAAATAAGAAGATAAACGTTTTTTAAAAAATAAATTAAAAAATTGATCAAAAATTGGGTGATCTGGCGTATCAGACGCAATCGAAACTTTGAACGTCTCGCATAAGAAAACAAAACAAGATATTTTAAAATGTATGCCATATAAATTTTGACCACATAATTTGTAATAAGTGCTTTTTTTAATAAAAAATTATGATATCAGTGCTCCAAATAAAATTGAATAAATGCTTAATAAACCAAAACCAGTCAATTTAATATGTAATTTTTGTCGATTTTGAGCAAATAGACCAAAAATTACATTTACAATTCCATATATCCCCTTGAATAACCATTAATAGTGGGCGTTAGAACAATCGAAAAATTTTGACATCTCATCCCTAAATAAAATGATACAAATTTGGTCAAAAACCGGGTTTTTCAACCAGTATCACGACCAATACGATACAAAAAACTTTTTAATAAATTTTTTTGAAATGTCAGACAAATATCAACTATATTTCAGTATCGTCAGGTTGTCCGTTAGAACAGAGCTAATGTTAAAAAAAAGTGAAACGCGTCGGTTACCGCCTTAACTTTTTGCTACTTTGGGATTTTCGAATAAAAGTTTTTTCGAATGAATAGTGAAACCTTACTAAGGTTACCTTAGCATTCACTTCGTTGAACCTGATTTTTTCAGATCCACAATTTGTTTTTTATAAATCGCCTTTTGAAAAAAAAACTCAAAAAACGGTACATTCCGATCGAAGGTGTCTAAATTAAGGTTAAATATTTCTTTATTCTTATTAATTACCGCAAATAAAAGTAATTTTTTTTTACTAATTACTGCTCAAAACGGAGAGGACTACCTTGAATTACATTGTATCTTCTCTAGCACACCGAGTAACAAGAGAGATTTTATGAGATAATTGAGAAAATATAGTTTTGAATGTCGGTAATGCCGGCGGCTTTACAGTTTGCATATGTTTTAGTGAAATATTTACTTGTTATTTAAGATAAAAGCTTTTAAATACTACTTATGGCAGAGAACGAGGATGCTGGTAACTTCGGTTAAATTAAAGACATCATTAGATTATATTAGATACGATAGCTTATAAAATTTCATTTATGGCAAGTTGTATGGTAACTCGTTATATATTTTTTACTTCGTATCAATTTTTTTAGAAGCCACTTAGAGGGAGGTGTATTATTGTGTGTTCCTGACATTGGTGTAGGTTGTAATGACCTATTATATTTAGAAAAATGTTTTCAGAAAGGTTCCGCCATAAATCAGGGTCAGCGCTAACAATTGGTGAAAACTTTTGCAACTGTTGCTTATATATTGAGATTAGACGGAGACCTCTGCGTTTATCTGGTGTGTACACTCAACACAATGCGCCTAGCAAACAGCGGGAAATTAATTTTTCCGTTATGCCTCATTTATTACTGCAGGTGTCTAGAAGCAATTGTAATTGGATGTAAATATTGCGAGCGTCGCTGATTGGTTGACTGTTTTATTCATTTGCATTAATGTTAATTCTCCCCCGCTTAGATGGTAACAGTCAGGTCGCGCTCCAGGGCAACGTGTGACCGTACCTGTAATTTATTTGATTGGGCCGCTGTGAATAATTACGCAGAGTTTTAATCCTTTAAAACTATAAAATATATTGAAAATGACTACCAAGTTTAACGCTTGATTTAAACAGCATATTCACGCGTGACCATATGATTCTATGGGTCCAGAAATAGTCTGCAATCCTGGGAGTTAACATTCAAAATATTTTAAATTAATATTTTATGTCCCGACTAGGCTGTTATCGGTATTTTTGATCTCCTCGGTTGGTCAATACGAAGTTATATTTGATACATTTATGGGTGGCTAAAAATAATAGAAGCCAGCATTTTTTCGAAATTTTTTCTTGATCTCTGCAAAATTTTGTACAATACTGTTTCGGTTTTCATAACTATCGTAGATTTGAAATCCTGAAAAAACGATAACATTAGTTTAAGGGGGTCGGTGCATTTTGACAGATATGATATGGGCTCTTGATGAAATATTTTAACTGGGTTTATAATTTATTCAATAACCATCAAAGTAATGTTTGATAATCCAGGTAACTTTGTAACTAGATGATTTTTGAATTATTGTTTTTTAGAAAATTTTGAGTTCGATTTAATTTTTCGAATTCGACAAATTTTGAAAAAAGTTCCGAACATATAAAAAAATGCCTTATTTTTTGTTCAATTTATTTCATTAATTTGTTTCAAATCAACGAAAAAACCTCTTCAAAATAGTCACTTAACTTTTCGCTTAGGTGACCAATATTTTTTATATGCTATTTGAAAAATCTTGTCATTTTTTGGGATTTATGGTCGAAACTATTGGAGTAATTTTCTGAAATCCTTAGCTGTAAATATTTGGAATGACTACTTTCACTATATTGAAATAGTTTTCGTTTTGTTTCTTCGCTTTGTTATATACTCTGAATCATACTTTTTAAACGAAACTACGGATCAGCAGAAATACTCCAAAGCCCTCATTATCGGAATTAAAAAAAAATTTATCACACTTAATACTTGCCGAATTGATAAGCCGACCCATCCACCGCGTCAAATTTATAAATTAAACTTCTGAAGAAAAAAATTTCTTTCGATGTGGTAAAATTCGGTTTTTTCCGTCTTTTTTCACACAATTTAAATTTTCGATTTTGACGTAAAAATCGTATAAAATTAAATTAATCCGAAACGGTGGTCGAAAGCGTATTTTAGGGTCCTAAGTAACAATAAAAATAATAATTTTACTGTTATTTAGACACCATGGAAGCAAACGCGCGTTTTTGAGTGTTTTTTCAAGACAATTTATAAAGTAAAACTGACCAATCTGAAGAAATTAAGATTAAACAAGTAAGCTGAAAAGTGGCAACTTGTGTTCAAAAAAGTTTTTATTTGAAAATTTGGAAGTGGCAAAAAGTTTCCCATCAAGACAAAACAAATTGAAAAAGTGCAAATTTGTCAAAATGCACCGACCCCTATAAGGTAGGAACGGGACATATCTTTGCTAAACAGTTTTTAATATTTAAATTTTAGCCCTTGAAAAAATATTACGTTCAGTTAATGAACTTCAGTACAATAAAATATTTTAAATTTCTAAAACATTTTCAGCTACTGTTTAAAAATGAAAAACCATTTTTGAAATTGCCTATGTTTAAACTTGAGAGTTTTGATTTTTCCGAAAAAAATTTCAAAAAAAATTTACAACTTTAACATAGGGAATTTTAAAAACGGTTTTTCATTTTTAAGCAGTAGCTGACAACTTTTTAAAAATATTCTTGTACTGAACCTTATATTATTTTAAAGGCTACAATTTAAACATAATTTAAAAAATATTTAACGAACAAGTTTTGCCGTTCTTACCTTACCCTAGTTCCGACACCTAAAAATTAATAACATAAAGTTAAATAATTTCCAATTAAATTCTATCTTACTAAGATGATAAAAAATTCTCATTCGAAACAAAGACGATTGTGTGTGTAATTCCGGTTTTTTAAAGACAGATAACGTTTGTATTGCAGAACTCAATGTTTTCCAACAAGTTTTCTTCAATTTTATTTCTCATGCCGACTTCTCATCCACACCCGGAACTCCATCTCCAGCTAATGAATTGGCGGCTATTGCTTCGATTTTGAGCGAGAATTTTGATTATGTAACTTTGGAGATAGGCGGTTTGGAAGATGCTATAGGAGCCATTGCTGAATTAACACCGTTTGAAACAAATGATGCTGTTCCACTTAAACAGGTACATGTATGAATAGCCTATTCAAAATAGGGTTCCCATTGATTTTCCAAAAATTGACAAAAACTTTTGAAAATTTACCGATACGGTTATAGTCCATATTATCTTGAAAATGAATTAGAATAAATTCGAAACTAGTTGATAAAAAAAAATGTTGAATTATTAAATAAATGAAATAAATTTGTCCGAATGGACCATTTTTCATATTTTCAAGATTTATCATAAGTTTGAAAAATGATTTGATTGACTTATATTATATAAGTTATAAGTAAGATTTCCAAGTTCCAATAATTTTTGTGTAAAGTAAAAGCAAAAAAATAATAAATTTCTAATAATGTGTGGTATTTTGAGCTAAGAACTCAATCGGAGTAGTCTTTTCCAAAATGATCACCCTATTTATTACTGAATGGCACTTAGCCTTGGAATAGCATGTTTAAAAATTGTATTCAAAAAATCTTAATTTTGGCAATTTTGAGGGCTATAAAACAAAATTTGAAATTGTTGTTGGAAGCGATATTTTGTTTATACCTTTTTAATAAAGCACATCCGGGAATGTGGCATCCCCTTTTCACACTTTGCTTAAGGGGGTGGTGGCAGTGAATTTTGACATTTTGGAGGGTTGGTACGGTCAAACTGATGAAGATGAGGAATTTCTGAGGGGAGTAAATGAATCCTTAATATCGCGATTCCATTTGCCACTTTAGTACCACTCACACCAACCACTTGGTTAACCGCAGTCAAACACGAGTCTCCTTGCTTTTTTCAATTAAACAAGGATCCTAGGTTTTATTTTGGAAGAAATTAAGATTTTGTGAAACTCCCGAAAAGCGTTTGAATTTTAATGACTTTGTTTTATTTTTTTTCGATTATTGTTTCAGAGCGCTAGAATTGGGTCAAATGTGTCAAAAAAGGGTGTTTTTCAACGTTTTGATATAAGGCTTTTTCTATGGAAATGTCAGAAACGTCATTTTTGGAATAGAGGAAGCTCAAGGTGTCTCACATATCACCTTGGTTATAGTTTTTTCCAATTTTGGTCTGATTGGCTGTAAATCGACGAAAAAGTGCGCGAAATCACAATTGAAAATAAAAGTGATAATTAGAAATTTGAATGCCACCAAAAGATTCCTTAGGTATGATTTGCGGAAATGATATTAGCACTATGGTCTTTTAAAACACATACGGTTGCTAGATATCAAACAAATTTGATGAAAACTTTAAATTTTTTCTAGAATCCGCTGTGGTCAAAATTCAGACCATAGTTGCTATACCGTTTTCATTAAATCATACCTAAAGGAATCTTTGGGTGGCATTTAAATTTTCGATTTTTGTCAATTTACAGCCAATCAGACCGAAATTTGAAAAAAACTACAACCAAGGTGATATGTGAGCTACCTTGAGCCTTCCTATATTCCAAAAATGACGTTTCTGGCATTTCCATAAAAAAAGCTTTATATCAAAACGTC
The DNA here is from genome assembly GCA_004367855.1 of Oikopleura vanhoeffeni. Taxonomy (NCBI): domain Eukaryota; kingdom Metazoa; phylum Chordata; class Appendicularia; order Copelata; family Oikopleuridae; genus Oikopleura; species Oikopleura vanhoeffeni. The sequence continues at coordinate 39,957 of SCLH01001866.1, read as the reverse complement.
GAAAAAACACCTTTTTTTCGACACATTTGACCCAATTCTAGCACTCTGAGACAAAAATCGAAAAAATAAAACTAAGCCACTAAAATTCAGACGCTTTTCGGAAGTTTCACAAAATCTTAATTTCTTCCAAAATAAATCCTAGGATCCTTGTTTAATTGAAAAAAGCCAGGGGACTTGTGTTTAACCGCGGTTAACCACATGGTTGGTGTAAGTGGTACTAAAGTGGCAAATGGAATCGCGAGATTTAGGATATATCTTTCATTTACTTTCATCAGAAATTCCTCATCTTCATCAGTTTGGTCGTACCAAGCCTCCAAAATGTCAAAATTCACTGCCACCACCCCCCTTAAGATTTGGACCCTGCGTAGTAAACGTAGTGTGTTTTCTAGTAGAAGGACCCAAATCTTAAGCAAAGTGTGAAAGGGGATATTAGATTATTTTTATAACCTCAAAAATTTAGTAGACCTTTTTTTATTTCTCCAAATTTTTTGCTCTTTCTGACATGAAATAAGAAACGTTAACGCCATCAAAATAAGTGAGTTACGTAGCTAAAGCGTCGGTTAACCATTGTGAGCACAGAGCCACAATTGTGGCTCAAGCATACCTAAAATCATTCAAAAAAGGCAAAAAACGGGATTGTAGAATGGTTTCTTTCCAATCCAGTATAAAGAATTTCGATTTGGTTCCCAACAAATAATTGTAATTTTTTTCGAATGTTTAGTTCCAGTATTACGAGGTGTTGATTTATTAGGATTTTTTGCCTATGTTTCACTTCCTGAAAAATTATTTCGGAAATTTACATAAAATACAAATGTGAGATTAGCCAGTTTTTAGGAAAGTGTTTTGTGCATGCATAGACAGTTGAAATATAAATTTATTGGTATCTAGAGGCAGATAATTTATTTTTCGGAAGTAAAATTTCTTAATTTTCAACTTCAAGTATCCCATGAAAAAATAAATAATTATAAAAGTTAATTTAAGCAATGAAAAATTGTCCACTTTTGTACTTCATTACCATATCTAATTGAAAATAATAGAAAAAATGTGTAATAACTGCTTTTATAGGGAAAATAAACATTTTTTATCAAAAATCATGATTTTTTCCATCAAAATTTTTTGACTTATTTATAAATTACTTTTTATTTATGAGATAATAAATCAACAGCGGACAAAAACTATGAACGTAGGCCGCAGATACTTATGAATTGTTTCCGACAGAAATGTTACTTGTGAAGACAACTGTGACCGGTGTATAACGTCATATAGTATACCTGGCTTTTCTCACCATATTTTTTAGAACAAAAATTTAAAATTCTAGAATATAAATGTTGGATGCAAAAAACTTACCTTCACTTCGTTACGCAGAAAAAAATTGAAATTCCAACTGCCTGTTAACTGCTCCTTGTTAAACAACATTCAAAGTAGAGCCACAATTGTGGCCTTGGTGCCTTGACGAACTTTTTTTTAAATATGCTCACAAAGGTTAAAGATTTTTGGCGCGTTTGAGTTTAATAAACATATGATAAGGGTTTCATATATTTTGGAATAGACCCAACCGAAATTTCTGTATCCTTCATTTCAGTTATATCGAAGATAATCCTTGTGCCTGCTTACTCACTCACGCGCCATAACTGCGACGTCAGCAAAGATCACACCCAATAAAATCACACGATTGTCAACTTATGTGAAGAATTGTGTTATTTGATTGGTCACTAGTCACAGTTATCACGTGTGAGTGAAAAAGCAGGTCGAAATATAATCTTCGATATATCTTCGGGATATGAATATCAGACTGAAATTATTAAAAAATTGTTTATGCCGTCTTCAGTACCACTAGTTTTATTAGCGAAGAAACCAAATAAGCCGCTTCGGGTTTTTTTCTGCCGGAATGACTCAAAAGTTGTCTCACACGGCAAATTATCGACCAAGAAAAATTGTTTTGTAAATTGAAGTCATTAGAAAAATCAGGATAAAATTTCAAAAAAAAAATTTTTCAACGTCTAGTTTATGTTTATCTAGTTTGAAATTGTTGAAAATTGGATAGGGAATAATTCTAAAATTATAATTTTTTTAGATAATTTTGCTTACAAGCTATTTTTTGTTATTATTGGAAGTTAAAAAAATTATTTTTGATGACTGAATGATACTTTTAATGCAGTGATTTGTGAAATTCCTTGATTCAATTATAATAATGCTGGAAAATTAGCAAAATTTATATACAATTTTAAAATTCGAAAATAATTTTGAAGAAACTCAAAGAAATAGAATATTTTCCAGAATTCTTGTCTGAGCCCTTATCGTGCACTTGAAGGGTAGCAGAAATCTTGAAGTCAAATATTGTTAACAAAAACTTACAGCCTGAGTTTTCTCGTTTGCTGCGTTTTTTCTTCCGTAGAAGTTAACCAATCAAATGCACTTGTTACGGATATTGACCAATCACCGTCGAGCATTTTTGTGAAGAAAAATCGCAGCAAACGAGAAAACTCATGCTGTACCTTTATGACTTTTTAACTAAATATTTCAAAATTTAGGTAGAGAATGCCATGAAATCAGAAACGTTCGAAAGCGTTAATTTTTTGATGAATGTCCTTGTTCTCCTTCGAGATTCTGAGGTCGAACTTGATAATATCGTCTCACTTACAGGCTTGGAATCTTTATATGAAGCAGAATCAGATTTCTTCGGCTTAACTTTGGATGACTTAGGTTACGAAAAATTCGAAGAAATTATCACCGAATTTCCAGACAAAAAGTTACAACTATCTTTAAAAGCTTTGGCCGCTGGCTTTGCTACTGAACTCAATTTCGAGTTCGACGTTGCTACTATTCGCGGAGATATCGCGGGAGAATTCAATATTTATCAACTGAAAATTGAGGAATTCATCGTTTTTAAGGGGGTTGTATAGGTGGGCCATATCTTCGCATCTTAAAAAACTAACCAGCTCAATTTTCGACGATGAAAAATTTTGAATAAAAATTCCCGAAAAATTTTAAACGTTTTATATCCTTTTTCCAACCTAAGTGGATCCTGAAAATGAGGGTTATCTCTATAGCGCGTGTTCAAATCCCACTAATGTTCTCTTAGTGACTGCCTTGTGCATGACAATAGGCAAGGGTGCTTGATATTGGGAGCGCCGAAGTTGATTGGTACGTAGTCACTAAGGCAATCAATAACACAATCAATTAGACAACATTAGTTGGATTCGAACACGCGCTATAGAGATAACTCTCATTTTCAAGATCCACTTATGTTGGAAAAAGGATATGTCACATATCATACATGTATGTGTTGAAATTGATAAAATGTTTTGCTCTCTGGCGCTCAAACGGTTGATAATTGGACCATAGTTTGAAATACCATTCCCAGAAACGATATATTGAGAATTTGTTTGGCGCTATTATCAGTTTGATACGATGACCTTTAGCTCAAAAGATAATTTTCAAATTGTGATCCTGGGACTTCAAAACATGAAATAAATCAGAAATAACGAGTTTTTTTCTGAATTGCCTCAAAAAACCTTAGTTTATATTAAATGAATTCGTAAATACAATGAAAAAATGTATCTTTTAGAGGCCAAAATGGCAGAAACGGCACTTTTCGTATTTTTTGAAACACTTCCAGGTTAAAAATGGAGAAAAAATACCAGTTTTCTTGATACTCATGATCTCGAAAAAAATCTTAATCACTTGAAATAAAGTGAGAAAAAATATTACTTTTAAGATGTTTTTGCTCGCGGCTAACTTGATTTACCGGTCGGTCAAACATGTCATGAATTTTTTTTTTCTAGAGATTACAAACTTCCATTCTTGAAATTATAATGAGATTTTAAAGATGAATAAAATGTTATATGCCCTTGAAAAGGCCTTTCCAGCCTATACAACCCCCTTTAAGAAAAATGCTCAGCTTACTGATTCTTTGAAATTTTTGGTCAGCCATGGTATATTAGCCTTTGATTACACCAAAGTAACTGTAGCTGATTTTGCCACCCAGTTTGCAGCTATTCAATTTGATAACGAACTTGCTGCTCTTGAGATTTCAGGACTTGTGGAGGAACCTGAATTTATGGGGCTTTCGTTATTAGTCAGTCTGTTTATAGCATTCAAAATCGAAGGAAAAACTATAGAAGAAGGGAGGTATACCATTTTTGCAGCGAATTTTTCGTACTATCATTTTTAAAGACCAAGGATTATTTCTGCTTAAATGGGTGGTCGTCAAGAATTCAGTGAAAATCAGGGTCTTCAACGGCCAATTCCCGGAGCAATACAAATTTTTCGACCAAATATGACCTCCCTTTAATATATATATATCTTATCTTATATTTGAACAAAAACCTTGCACTCTAAAAAATATTTGAGTGTGACAGATGTATCTCCTTCCTGAGTTTTCAAGGCATAACAATAATTTATAGCTTAAATTAACCGGACAGAACGTGTGCAGACCCCCACCGACGATTTTTGGAAAATTCCTGGATTTGGCTTCAGAAATATCAAAAAAACGAATTTTTGACCCTATTTAAGAGGTCTCAATCAAAATATATCTCCTCCCTGGATTTACAATTTACACGGTATAATACCGTCGGTATTGTACAAATTCGTTCTCGTTTTTCATAAATCGTGTTTCGATTTTCCAAAAATTGATTAATTTTAATAAAAGGATATAGTTAGGTTCCGAGCAACATTTTCAAAGCAATCAAAAAGTGCTTTCCTGACCATGTTTGAGTTAAAAAAAGTCACCAAAATGCTCGTATTTTCCAAATTTTCATAAAATAATCATCTCTATAAAATTCGTTCTTGACCCCGCATTATTGACGACCACCCCCTTAATAAATATTTATCCACGCAGGATATCGAGCTATGCACAAGGGGTTATTAAAGATTGATATCACTAGGCCTTTACTTTCGCGTTCGCGCTTGATGCGTTTTTGATCAATGAGAGCTTCGAAAATTAGTTCAACAACGAACGCAAAAGTAGGGGCTTAGTGATGCCCCTTTTAGATAGGTATAAACATTTGACCTACATTTTACCTACGTTGTATGCATATAACGTTCATTATATTATGATAATGTGTTTTTTCGGATAGTTTCATGGAAATAGTAATGAGAACTACTTGAAAAAAATAAGAGAAAAAAATTCTGGGACTAAAAATTATCAGGAAAAAACGTTAAAAGATGAAGCAATGAAATCGATACCCTTTCTTCGATTCAAAATTCTTTATTTTCCAACTTATTCACAATCATTAATTTTCAGTTTAAAAATCGGGTAGAAATTTTCTACCAGTTTCCTATTTAGTTTTGTATACTCATTTGCATCAATTCCATGTATGTTTATCGATTAGGTTGAAACTAATAGATTTTTGCACTGTTTGCACAAACTTTGCAGATCCAAGAAACCTTGAAATGAAAAAAACATATATCCCTTTATCACACTTTGCTTAGAATACGTAGCCAGATAGGAGAATTAATAGAAGAATAACATAGAAAAATCGACGTGGCTACGCATTCTAAGCAAAGTGTGATNACCCAATCAAAACCCTTGATTGCGGAATAGGCCGATTTCATTGGTCAGGTTGAGAAAGGATCAACCAATCAAATGCTCAGATTTCGCATTTTTCAAATATTTAGGATTTGTAATCTGAGGTCCGGTAATCCATATAGTTCAATTTGTATTTTGGCATCGCATTAAATTTTAGTGAAGATACTGTTTTTTTTCACAAGAAAATTGTTGAAGTACTAAAATTCATAGTTTTTCCGACGAATTATTGTCAAAAAACGGTTGTTTTTTAAAATTCTAGAGAAAATGTAGCAAAATTTGAGAGACTGCTCAAAATAAAGTTTTGCCCACCACTTTGACAAGTTATATCAAAATTTCAGCTAATTTCGACATAAAACCTGGGAGGAGATAGTTTCATCATTTTGGCTTAGGTTCACTTGTGTCGTTTATGTGTGAAGAAGTGTGTGCATTAAATTTTTCACAAGCTTAATGATAGTTTTACATGATGGCAAATATGACTAGTATCTTAAAAGCTATGTTTGGCCAATTTTTATCGAGAAAATTCAGTTCCAGCGACCAGTACCCCTCTTAAATTTACTTAAAAGGAAAAACGAGGTTAAAGAAAATAGTATACCTCGATAAAGTGACCGCTTATGGGGCAGGTCTTGACGTTTACATTGAAACAAGCGGCTTCTGGGATTTAGAAATATTCGGTTTTGATCAATTGGTCGGTTTGGTAGAGGCCTCTGAACCCACTGATCTCTCTTTTGCTGCTAAAGTAACCTGGAGCGCTACTGATATAATAGAAGAGAAATTTGAAATTGAATTTGACGTACAAGCTGCCGAAATTATAGCAACATTGAATGTTTTCCAGGTATGATTTAATAATTTTAGAAATTTAGATTATATTATACATAATACATATACGTACAGTGGTTACTCACTTAACTTACTCACCTTAAACCCCCCTACAGCTTTTGCCAAAAGGGGGGTTTTTAACTAGCCAGGGCCGACGTTGACTCGCCGTACTACCGGAACCAGGGAAATGCGTCATTGCGTCAATTTTGGTATGAAAACCTCTCAGTGGCAATATCGCCGAAACCCCCAAGCAATTAAAGGTTTTTATTGCAAATGACTTTGAGTGGGAAATGAATTTTCCCAAATCCACTTCTTTGAATATGTGTTTAATGGGGCACTTAATTCTATGAATTCTGGTTATTCACTTCATTTGAACCTACTGTTAAACTTCTTATAGGATCAAAAAAACTGTTCAAATTGTGACGTTATTTCGAACTCCTACGGGTTAATCGATCAGTCAGATTTCGAGAAAAAATGACTTCAGAAAAAACGGAACGTTTTAAGTCATATTTTTTGTATCTGATGAAATATTAAAAATCCATAAAAATTTTTTGCAAATTGGCTGTCCAGTAAATTACTGGCAGTAATATCCTAAACAAAATTATAATTTTTCATAATAAATTTGCCGAGATTTCTTTCAGAAAGGTTTTGGCTTTGAAGCGCTAAAGCATTACCTGTTGAAAATCAGACCGCGGGAACATTTCAAATGTTATTTTTTTGGCCTTATTAGTCCTAGGTGAAATTTTCAAAGACTTTAATTTCGCGATGGGCATTCCCCAATGGGGACTCCCTTAGACATTTTTGAACGCAAAACTTTACTACTGTCCCTTTGAGAAAGTGACCAATGAAATCGCGGGATTCTTGAATTGAGTTGACAATCGAGTATTGTGATTCAAAATTATGACGCGTGCTGAGAAAAGACTCGATAAGGATAATTTTCGATATAGGCAGCCTATAATAGGCTATATGATATAGCCTATATCGCTTCAAAGTGCCCATATCGCCATATGATATATGACCCATATCCCCTTATACATATCCCCTATTCACACTTTTTGTTAATATCCCGGCCCTGATAAGGAAACGTAGTGTGTTTTTAAGTAGTAGGGCCGGATATTAACAAAAGTGTAAATAAGGGATATACGGGTTGTTTGAAACATAAATATATATATTTTTCAATAAAAAAAATGTTTTTTCAACGTTTTGGTTTATTCCATTTCCAAGAGTGAGAAGTAATGAAATACAAATTCAGAGAAAAACATTTTGTTTCAAAAGCAATTTAGCGAATTGAGCCTCTGTTTCGCTAAATCCCCTTATACCACTATGTAACATAGTCTATGTTGGATATTTGTTCAATAGGCATGACTGAATAAATTGAAATGACGCCTTATCTGAAATCTATATTAAAAAAAATTATCATCATCAATTAGCGATTTCAGTGCATTTTTTGTAAATTTTTATACGTATCTATCTTAATTTTTGAGTTTTTGCGATTTTTCAATTTTCAAATTATGTCAAAGATTATTTTATTCAATGAGTGAGTCGCCTAATTAGTAACAATAAATAGTTTTTTTGTCAATTTAATCATTATTTTGTCTTTCAACTTAACACTTCCGCTGTTTTCGACTGAACATATTCGATGTTATAAAATTTTAGTAGAAGCGGGTTTCAGTCTTATTTTTGTCTTATAGCCTGGGTGGGAGAAATCTCAGACCCTCGGCACAAAAATAAGACGGCACCAAAATCACTTCAACTTATCTAGGGGTTACAAATTCTAGACCAAATACCGAACAAAGTGGTATACGGGGATATCGCCATGGAGCCGAAATTTTTGGAAAATTTTAAATTCAAATAGAAAGAACCGATACAGTATCGGCAATTGAATAATTTAATAAATGATGAAACTAAACTAAATAAAATTGAAATTCACAGCATTTCACAGGTTATTTCATCATCAAAATTGTTCACAAATTTCCAAACGCCAAATGTAGAATAAAATTGTGAAATAAAATTCAAGCAATTTTGTGTTTGTCAAAATTTTTTCATTTAGGCAACTATCATGGAATTCTTTGTGGCTCAGGAACCCAGCTTTACTGACAAAGAAAAAGTTTTCTTTGCAACTAAATTCAAAACCTTTGATTATACGGCGGACTTCGAGACAGCTATCGCCGAAATGAAATTCTCTAGTGGAGTACAAACTAAATTCGATTATGTTTTGTCAAAGGGAGAATTTGCAGCTCTGACTCTAGTTATAAATGTGCTCAAATCATATGTGGAACTCGATGAAGCCAATTTTATTATGAGTGACTTTGACGACACAAAATTAATAGAATTGATTGAAGAAAAAGATTTATGGAAGAAAACTGAAAAAAATATTGGTCTAGATTTGATTAAAGGTTGGGTGTAAAGTAAAGTAAAGTAGAAACGGCAAAATTTTTTACGCCCCTTTGGAAATATATTACGTTCAGTACTTTTTTTTAAAGTTGTCAGCTACTGCTTGAATATGGAAACCCGTTATTGAAATTGCCTTTGTTTAAGCTTGAAATTTTTCTCGAATTTTTCTAAAAAACCTCAAGCTTTAACATAGGCAATTTCAAAAACGGTTAACAAGTTTAAAAAATCAAAAAATTATTTTCAACAAAAATTATGTTTAGAGGGAATTCGAAAAATAGATTTTTTTATAAAAAATATTTTTTAAGGCTGAAGCAGCAAGTTTGCATAAACCTTATCTATCAAGGTTTATACGCATGTTTTGGACTTTAAATTATACAGTTGGTGTTGGCAATGAGCAACACACGAGCTTTTGATCAAAAGTGTTGCTCATTGCCCTCACTGTTGCCCATTGGCATCATTTTAGTCCAATTTTGGCATCAATTTCGCTCAAAAGTGTTGCCAATAATGCAAATTGCCCTCACTGTTGCTCATTGCTAGTGTTTCCCACTGGCAAAACCTACTATACTGTACAGTACACTCCGCGTACCTGGTCATTTTAAAGTGATGTTAAAACACTCTATTTAGGAAAAATACATGTTAAGCTTGAAAAAAGTTTTCGATTCAGATGAAAAATATTTTTTTTTCAAAAATGAACTTCTAAGAAGTTACTTCTTGCTTTTTTAATATTTAGCTACAATTTATTTTTTGAAAAAATTTCCTCAGACGGTCAGACAATCTTTGCACCTTGTCAAAGAACTTGCTGGTAATATCAGCCCCGACGCGGCTCTGGTCAGTGCCATTACCGCATTAATTGCTGCGAACTATGAAGGTACAATCATCATAGATGACGAAACAGCGAAAGTAACAGAAGAATTTAACGTCTTTCAAACTTCGATATTGGATTTTGTGAAAGCTAGTTTTGGTGATCCTGCGCCTTCTTCTGAACAGGCATTGTCAATTGCTATGGCTATTGAAACCATTGATTATGAAGAAATTACCATAGGTGGATTTAAGGAGGTTGTCCTCGCCAAAATAATATTCTTGTTATTTTAAATTTGCAAATTGAAAAATCATACTTTCTTACTTACATCAAATAAAATATTAGAGTCGATTTTCTAGTTATCTAAGAATATTTTTTGACGCTTACTGTGAAATAAAAACAATTTTTCGTCTCTGATTTCTGACGATTTATGGACTGATTTCTGACTGATTTATGGACGAGATATAGATTGAGTTTTAGTGGATTAGGAATATTTTTCAGGATTAAGTTTTTGACTAGGATAAGACAAAGTCACAAAAGTTACTTATTACCGTTACAAGATGACCTTTCCAAAAAAACTTTATCTCTGGGGTAGTATATGAAATTAGCTGAAATTTCAACAAAACACGGAAAACAAGGCCGTTTTTTTAAATACTTTATTATCTCGTAAAGTTGGTAAATATAAAAATATAAAGTACCAAGTAATATTCTCTCTTTATTGCCAAAACGCATTTGTCCGAGTGTAACAAATGTTTTTTGCGAGTTCGAAGTTTAAGATCCTGTGTGAAAAGCAAGGCGGAATATTCTTATTTAACCAAAAGTGCCTTAAAATTTCGCACCCACGCATAATATTGCTATATCGATTACGATGCCCGAGTTCATTTTAAATCTTCTTTTGATTTTATGCTGGTGAAAAACCATTTCTAGACATGAATTCCGTGATCATTACGTAACTGTTGATAAAATTGAATTCGACCAAAATATACTCACTAATTTAGCTCTTCGCAGACAATCGGGCCAATGAAGTAGGGTAAGCTATGATTCAAATTTAGAATTATCAAAAATTACGTAACATCACGCGATTTTTGTCCCAAAATAGTTCTTCACTAGAATAAAAAAATCAATTTTATATGAACTCTGGCATCATAATCGAAGATTATCCTGTGGTAAGCTTTCTCACTCACGCGTCATAACTTTGATGTCAGAAAAGATAGTGACCAATCAAATCACACGATTCTTAAAATAAGGTGACAACCGTGTGATTTGATTGGTGACTATCTTTTCTGACATGACAATTATGACGCGTGAGTGAAAAAAATTACCAAAGTAAAATCTTTGATACAAAATATTATACACCACCTCAATCAGTTAGTGACGTGTCATGGCGTCGCAGTGACGTAGATACAGCGCGGGTGCGAGATTTAAAATAAATTTCGGTTGAATTATGATATGTAGTATTTTCGATGATCATGCTGTATTATCGACGTACTTTTTTTTTGACTTTTGAGGAATTCTCAGAGTCATGCTGACAATTCAGTTCAAATACCGCCTCAAATGAAAAAAAAGGTACGTCAATCAAAGTACTAAAATCAAATGTTTTTGCGTCGATAACCTGTGTTAGGACATTTTCACTGCTGCGCTAGAATCTGCCGTAGAACCACAGATGAAAGTTATAGCAGACTCCGAAGAATTTGCTGCAATTGCGATTGTCATGGATATTTTGACTGTTTTCATAGAGGAAGAAATTGCAATCGAAGACATTGATGCTGCTGAAATTAAGAAACTTACTGAGGCATCAGATTTTTGGGAAACAACAGGAATGGAATATACTTGTATCATTTAGAATTTGAGAATATAACAGGCCCTTATCTATTCAATTCGCATGATTATGCGTAATTTTTTATGAAAGCCCTAATTGGCCTAATAGCAGTTCAAAAATTAGAAATCGTCTTTTTTATGTGTGTTTCGTAGATTTCCCCAAATTATTATGGTTTTTGAAACTTTAAAAAGCGTACGACTTGAAAACTTTTTTGGTTTAAACATTTTAAAATTATGGATTCAAAAACAAAGCAAACTTCAACTACAGTACAAAATGGGGTTGGGCGATTTGTGTGGGCAACCTCCTTTCAGTCCAAGCGCTTTTTTGGTCCAAGCGGTAACATGATGAACTACTTCCGCCCCCGCAAAAACATGAGGCTAATGCAACCTATTTGCGATTTGCGTTGTACAAGTTCACAAACAACTTCACACAAAATTATTTAAAACTGCTGGATGTATTTGATTTGTGTTATACACAAAATTTTCTGTTTGAAGTCTAAATTCGATTGTCAAATATAACTACAAAATAAAGAAACTTTAATTTACAATTAATATATTTTATTCATTGTATATTAATTTCGAATTATTCATTCATCATCAGTACGGTATATAAATTAAAAACAGAAACAAAAAATATGCAGTTGATAAATATGTTCTAGAGAAAAGTTGAAAACATATGTTTTGAACACAAAATGGGCGACCTTTTTTTGCTGAAAAAATTGCCCATTTTGGAAAACAAAAAGAATGATCAAAAATTGTCAAATTATTGACACTGCTTTTCGATCAATCTGCCTCGAACTTTTTTCGTTCATCAGAGAATGGCAAATTAGTTGCTATCGGTTTAAATCTGCTTTTTAAATCTCTGACTTGGGGTAGGTTTATCGCCAGCAAATTTTTTTAACTCAGATTTATACACATCGCAGGCCATGATGTGGTTGCTATTAGCAAACAAACAGGTTGACGGAAAAGCAGTGTCAATAGTTTGACACTTTTTGATCATTCTTTTTATTTCAAAATGGGCTATTTTTCTCAGCGAAAAAAAGGTCGCTCATTTTGTGTTAAAAACACGTGTTTTCAACTTTTCTCTAGAACATATTTATCAACTGCATATTTTTTTGTTTCTGTTTTTAATTTATACCGTACTGAATCAGTTCTACAGATGATGAATGAATAGTTCAAAATTAATATACAATGAATAAAAAATATTAATAATATACTTCTCGCCGCAACAAAGTTGTAAAAAAGAATTAATTTACAATGACGCATTTCAAGCAAAAGCTTAGGGATGTTCTCTAACTTGTACAATTCCCCTAACTAGTACAGATTTTTGGGGTTCGATATTTGTATCAGTTAGGGATCGAAGATTGTTTGCCACGGACTTAACTGTATTTCCAAAAATTAATCCTTTGAATTAAGTTTTTTATACTTTATAAATCACATACAAAACTATATTCTTCACTTAGAAATAACGGCAAAAGAAGTAAATGATCTCGTTAATGCTGGTGTGTCAGAAGATGATATAAAGAAAATCTTAGAAGCATCTCTTTCCGAAATTCCGGCTGTAGGAGGTATTGCTGCTGAATTAACTGCCGCTCTAACAGATAATTTTGCGACGGGAGGTGCTAAAGGCTAGGCTTGGAAATACGAATTTTTTGCGATAGGTTCAAAGGACTGAACGAAGTGTTCTAGGATTGATAGTTAAATATTATACAATCCACTCAAAAGGCACCGCTTATTTCACGCAAACGATTCGTCATCTTTTCCTATCATGTTGAAGGGACAGCCAATCAGAGCTCTTCATCACTTCCAGGCTTTTAGCGGTGCCCTCTGAGTTGATAGCATTGTTAATTTAATTTTAAAATCTAGAATCACATTGTAAAAAGATAATTAATAATAGCAAAAAAATTATTAAATATTTATAAATTTTAAATTCTCAAAAAATAGTTTAAGGGGGTAGGTGTCGGTTTTTTTAGCCCTTCATAGAATTAATTTATGGTACATTAATATCGGTTATGACTAAAGTTGACCAAGAATTCTCATAGGTGGAATTATTTTTTTCAAAACAATCTAGAACAAAATCATAGAATTTCAAAAGTCGAATATTTTTTGCTTTCACCCGCAATAAAACGGTATTCATCATGATATGAACATTTTTTATATGGTGATACGCACTCTCCTGAAACGATGCATGACATTAAAATTATCGAAGTCTCATCGAATTCTAGAATTTCAATTTATTTTAAGCAAAAATGTAAACCTAATATCAAATTTGACACTGATTGGTGTTAACAATTTAGATTAGCTGTAAACAGCTTTTCTGATCCAGTGATTTTTCAGCTTCTATTTGGTGGCTACTTTTAGTCGATCAGACGAACTTTTTTTTCGAAACTTTTCATTTTCCGGTTCACTATATTTTAGAATTCTAGGATAAATTAAAAAATCGAGCCAAACATATTGACGACACTTATATAATCTACCCGAGTCGAAAAAAACGGTCTTATTTCTGGAAATCCGTCTAAGGAGAAGTATCAACTTGAAGACGAAAATTGTAAAAATCGGATTCAAAAAATGGGCCAAACATATTAGTAACCTCACTCTTCCCGTACTATAGTGTATAAATCTTTCGACGCTTTGTATGTTGGCCTAATAGAAGTATAACTTTGAAAAACGCTTGGGTGTTCTAGAATTGACTCAGCACCTGGTTGGTGTGATAGTAACAATTTTTGAGTTTGAGATGTTTATCGTTAGACGGAGGAGTAAATCTACAAACGAGTAACTCAGATTTTTCACAACTGCCTAGAATTGTTCTGAGGCGTGATTGAAAAGTACCAAAAAGCGACGCTACCCCCATAAAATAAAAAACATGGTAAAATTAAAATCACTATCACTACAAACTATATACTTATCTTGCCGTGTGATGATAATTTTAAAAATGCAATGACATCTAAAAAATGGATTAAAGTCTTACACCGCAGAGAATTTATATTTTCATTTGTTACTATCGACTCAAAAATATACAACCATCAGCAAAGCGTGCAGCTTGATCGGAACTTTTTTGCCGTCGTAGTCGACGGAGTGTTCCCACAGCAAATACAGAAACTGCTATTCTCCGAAATGACTTAAACCGACTTCTTAAACCAATGGGACGTTTTTTTAATTCCAGGAAATACTTAACACATTTATAAACAAAAAACACGGCTCGGAAATTATGCTCCTACTTTACCTGAAACTAGTCACAATGTGCACCTCTGAACTTACGTCTAGCTTTAGATCAAAAAGCTTGATTGTCCTGCACATAATTTTTGAAACTAATTATTACGTCACAAAAAATCAAAAGTTACATTTCCAAACCTTCTCAAGAAACTTTTTTCGCGTTTTTCACCAGTAATGGTATTGAAGATGAAGACGATCTTTTCCTATTGGCCCAAGCTGTTGATACTTTAGAAGTAACGAACATCGAGTTTGGAAATTTAGAAGCAGTCTTCACCGAACTTGATTTTAGTGCAAAATTAAAAGCCAAAGTCGACCTTCTTTTGGAAGAAGATGCTTTTCAATCTCTTGAATTTCTGATTAATATGATGGTTGGAATCTTAGACTATGGAATATCCTTAGACGACACACTCGTGGAATTTGAAAAAATAAAGCCAGAATTAGCCAGGGTTAAAAATACGGCTATTTTATGTTTAAGAAATTTCTACTGATCTTCATCTGTTTTGTTAAAATTTGATTTTTTATTTTTACAAAAAATGAGGTTAGCACTGAAAGGTCAAAAATCGATAACTTATTTTTTCAGTTTGTGGAATATTTTCGAGTTCCAAATATATTGAAAGAATACAAGCAATCAATTATTTGATTGAATATATCAAAATGAGAGCTGATTGGATGCTTTATTCGGATTTTCGAGAACGGTTTTTGTTCTCGAATAAAAGACGATTTCGAAGTCATTTTTTCTGAAATTCATTTTGTATCTGAATCAATAATGTAAAAAACGAGAAATTTGGTGGCGAACAAGCATATCACCATTTTTCGAAATAAAAATCGTTTTTTAATGAAGTTTCCAGTTTTTTGACCTGATACTATAATGAGCCATAATTTATGGCTTTTACTGCCGAGCTAAAAATGTCCGACAGAAATCATAAGAATTAAAATTTGAATAATGTGATTTATAACTCTCCGTTAGAAAACATTAAATTCTGGTCTCTTTCTACAGATGAATTAACATACGAGCTAATGGTAACATTGCTAGATTTCACCGCATTTACTGCAGAAACCAAAATCAGGGTTCTTCAAAAAAGTATAACTACTGGAAATATGCTTACAATCCAAGAAGATATCTTAGCAGAGTTATTAACATCCGAAATCGTTACTGTTCCTATCGCCTTGATGATGAGTTTTTTCGCCCAGTCTTTTACTATTCAACAAAAA
This sequence comes from Oikopleura vanhoeffeni, assembly GCA_004367855.1. Lineage (NCBI taxonomy): Eukaryota > Metazoa > Chordata > Appendicularia > Copelata > Oikopleuridae > Oikopleura > Oikopleura vanhoeffeni. The sequence continues at coordinate 24,175 of SCLH01001866.1, read as the reverse complement.
TTAGAATTAGCAATTGCGATTGTTGTTGCACAAATTGAAATAACCACATTAGATGAAGCGACGTTCGATTCAACCGCCTTCTTTTTAAGGTATATTTTTCGGGAAAGCTTCATATTTCTATTAACCCGGTTACTAAGAAATCGAGAAAAAATCGTACTCAGATCAGTGTTAATTGGCACTTTATAGTTTATAATTCATATTTTTGCTTCTGACGAATTATTCCATAAAAAAAGTGACCAAAGTTTTCTGCGTTTGAAAATTCTAAAACGAATCCGAAATTTTTAACAAAACCATAAATAAATTTTAAATACAACTATAAATATGCAAATTATATCTAATCGGAAAATATAAAAATACGAAATTCAAATATTATTAATAAGTAAGAAAAAAATGTTTCACTTAATCAAAAGACTAATTTCCGGATAAAACTAATGTAAGATGAAGAAACCAAAAAATTAAAAAACCATAAGATTTTAAAAAAGAAATATAGGGATATTATGCATGTGTTAGATATAATGATGCATTTTGCTCAAATTCATATCAAATCTATTTTTAATATCGTGAAATTTTCTTCAAAATATGAGTGATGTATAATGAATGTAACTTATAATGAATAAAGAACTTTAAGTTGGCCTCCACTATTTTGGTGTAGGTAATCTCTTCATGAAATTATCTATAAGAACAGAAAAATTTGAACCCTGCGAGGCACCGATCTATTATTTATGTGTTTTGCATCTCCAATCGAAATAATTCGGTTGCTTGAATGTGCGTAAGTGATAAGTTTATTTTTTTTGAAAACGTAATCAAATGCATTTCATAGTTTGAAGAGGATCTGACGATAAAAATAGAAGGTTTTATTTTGGTTGGGGCTTCATATTCGATATGGTCTGTAAATCTCATTCTGTTATTTTTAGTGACGAAACGATGGATTTATTTAAAGCTGCCTTAACTAATAATGAGCTTTATTTTGCTGTAGAATTGGCTAATAAATTTATAGATGACTCAGATATTACTGATGATTTTCAAGTTTATTTCGAAACCAATGTTTGGGGAGAGGAGCAAATCACATATGCTATGATTTCTGGCGCAGTTACCAAAATAACGAAATCCGCTGCGTTGATCACTTTCTATCAAGAAATGTCTGAACTTGTTTTTTTTGACGCAGTGGAATTTGTCTCGGAAACGTCTCTAATTGCCAACTTTAACATTTATCAAAATATGATTTTGAAGTTTTTTTCCTCCTTGGAAGAACTTGAATTTTGTCAATTTGCTATTGGTCTGTCAGGCCTGACTGCTGAAGATTTAGAGGCTAGCCCGATCAAGGATACATTGGAAGCTCTTAATTTTGGAAACGCAAAAGCAGCTGTTGACACTGCTATTGGAGAAGCTAATTTTGTCACTTTAGACTTGGGTGGGAAATGTGACTTGGTTTTTACTTATTTTTTTAGTTTTTTGAATTTTATAGACTTTTTAAATAACCAAAAGAAATCAAATTTTAAAGATTGTATAATACAACTTGTATTCTGCAACTTATAGGGTCTTCGAATCAAATTTTTGATAAAATTTTGAATTAACTAACATAAGTATTTTTAAAATATATTTCTGCTATAAATTATATCTAAGAGAGGGATCCACAGGCCCTTCCCTTTGCGGTCGTTTTTGACCTCGATCTGTTTGTTTGCGCAGTAGAATGTGCATAGGCAGAGGCGTGAGAAGATTACACGTGCTCTGCAAATTCATCTGAAAGTCCGAGTACAGACCAATGACGGCGTCAAACGAGGTTTTTATAATTCAAAAATGCACAGCGGAAGCTATATGCGTTGAGAATATTTTCCGTTTTAAGCTAGCGTATTTTTCCTTTTACGTCGCGATGCAATCGGACGTAAATATCCTTGAAAACAAATATAACGCATTCGAAAAATAAAAGCGAGTCAGTTTTCATCATTTCCATGATCTTGAGCTGAAAAGTTGGACGCGTCATTGCTCCTTACTCGAACTTTCAGGACACGTGTCAATCTTCTCACGCCCTCCCATAACATTTTTTGCGCAGTAGAACAAAGACAAACAGATCGAGGTCAAAAAAGAATGCAAAGGGAAGGGCCTGTGGATCCTGATTATTGACCCGATTTTGCCCTGCACATCAGTTTTGAGTCGTATTTATTGTATTCGATATAATATTGAAAATCCCAACGAAAATAAATTTGCGAATTGTATGTCCAAAAAATAAAAATTTTTCGTAATAAATTTGCCGAGATTTTTTCTACAAAGGTTTTGGCTTTGAAGCGCTACAAAGAAAATCTCGGCAAATTTCTACGAAAAATTCTAATTTTTTGCAGAAACTACCGGACAGACAATCCGCATATTTATTTTTTCGGGATTTTAAATATTATATCAAATACAATAAATATGACTCAAAAATAATGTGCAGGTCAAAATCGGCTCAAAAATCAGGATAAATCCGTTACCCTTCTCACTCATAGAGCCATAAAAGTGGCTTTCATTTTTTAGAAAAGAGCGAAAAAGACAAAAATAATTAAAATAGAAGTTGAAGGTTCAAATCGCCTAAAGAGTTCGCGATTAATTTTTGAAGAATGAAAAATTTTTTTTAAAGTGGATTTAGTGCCTCAGGGGGATATCAATAGTCAAATGAGTGAGGGGGTTAAAGATATACATGTGTAAGTTATATTCTGAAAGTTCATACCCGATTTTTGCACAGTTAATTATTACTGGATCGAACGGTTCTGCTAGGTTTTATCCAGAAACAGAATTTAGTGAGTAATAAACCTCTTGGTACATCATCGATACAATATGTCCTATCAGATTTTTTAGGGCTAACCGGTGGCGAAAAAACTTTTATGAAACTTTGTCAGAGTCGCTATAGAATTTCCATTTAACGTCGAATTTACCTTTTTTCGCCTTTTTAATAAAATTATTTATATAAAGAAAAAATCGAAAATAGTTATTAAAAAATAAAATATTTGTGTAATAACACTTTTTATGAATTAAATTGATCAAGTATGGACTAATAACGAAAGTTAGCAATGAGGATATGAAGAAACGGGGAATATGTCTTAAATAAGTAATTTGGAGCAGATTTTGACATCTTTCCAATCATTATTGTACCGACGGTATAATACCTTTTAAAGCTGCACAAAATAAAATTTTGTCGTTCAAGACATATTGATAATTATGAATTGCAATTTAAAAATTATATTTTTTGACATTTTTAGCTTTTTGCGTCTTCAGAGGACAAATCGAAGTTTATGAACAAAAATAGGTTCTGTGCCGAAAAATAATGTGCTTAATTGGACATTAGTTTGGCTGAAGTAATGAAACTATTATGTCATTGTTTTCTGAGGATACCTTCTGATACTGGAATAAGTAAATATAAAACAATCGGACTAAAAAAACTTTTCTGTTTATAGTACTCGTTTTGTTCCGACTCTGAAGATGCAAAAAGCGAAAACCTCAAAAAATACATTGTTGAAATTGAGATAAAACAATAATTACTGAGATAATTCGTTTTTTGAGAATTTTGAAAATAATTTAGATTTCAAACAAAATTTTTATTTGTCAATATTTTGCATCAATGATGCATCTTCAGGACACTAAAAAAATAACAAGATAAACAGAAAGTATATAAGTTTTTACAAATTACCTTGAATATACAATAAATATACTAATTATGATGAAAAATAAAACAGAACAAGTTGTTTTTGAGATTCTAGAAATTTTAATGTTTTTCAGAAATAAGGCACCAAATTATTGAAAAAACATTATTGAAAAAAATGTATACAACTATCATGATAGAACGCTCATCGAGGCACTTGCAATAAAAATTTTAGACCCTTTACTAAATAAGCAGGTCTATCACAAAGCTGTTGCTTTCATTTATAAATAAGGCATCAACTGTGAAATTTTTGGTGCCATATTTCTAAAAAACATTACAATTTCGAAAATCTCAAAAACAACCTGTTTCGTATTATTTTCATCATAATTAGTATATTTATTGTATATTTAAGGTAATTTGTAAAAACTTATTTACTTTCTGTTCATCTTGTTAATTTGTTAGTGTCCTGAAGATGCATCAATGATGCGAAATATTGACAAATAAAAATTGCTCCTGAAATTATGTGAAATATGATAGACGACGAAAAGCCATTTGATTAAAGTTGTTCGTAAAACATTTTGAAATATTAGTTATAACTTATTTTTCTTACATTTAATTTTTTAATGAAATATCATTTCTACGTTTCAATCTATTTTTCATTCCCAAAAGTTAAGTTTTTTGTGAGTTTCATGTTCATTTCGTTTTAACCAATTATATATAAGAAGCGAACTTCGAAACTAATTGCTTTCTCCACCCTTTTTTTAGAATTTGTTTTAACTACTTTAATCACCATTAACAGTGATGCCTCAATATCAGATTTGGCTGCTTTGAACGCGTTAGAAAGCGAAGTAGACTCGTTCGAATTAACTGATTTTTTTACGAAAGAAGAAGTTTCTTTCTCTGATGTGGAATATTTTTTTTCTGCAATAACGACCATCGAAACCATCAAATTGGCAATTATGCAGCAAGTCATAGTGAAATTGCCAAATCTCGAAGTAGGAGAAATAATTACAATCATTACTGAAAGCTTCGAAATTTTTCAAAACTCAATTTATACATATTTCATGAGCTTGACAGACGATGATGATTTACTTTTATCTGCTGGTCTTGGAATTCGTGAAATTGATGTTTCCATTATCAAATTAGGAAATCTTGAAACAATTTTAACTGGCCTAGAGCTCAGTTTTGGTGCTGTATGGACAGTTCTTTTCGAAAGCTAAGGATGTTAAATGATACGATTTTATTCAAAATAAAAGAACTCGAGTAAGAATGAGGTTTAAATTATCTATTCGAGCGTTCTGCGCAACTTGATCATAAAAAGCCAATTATTTCTGAATTTGAATCGGAAAATCAACGCAATTAAAGTTTGTCAGTTTCTATCATAAATGTTTTAATTCGATAATATAACTTATAATCTGTAAGCTTTAATTTATGTATGATATGCTTGATACGTTTGATTTCGAATCAACTCACTTATATTGTTATTTACAGGAGAGATATAATTGACGTCCGTCATTCACCTGTCCCAAACCAGTTAGTTTCCATATAAGCTTTGTAACTAAAAATGACTTCTAATAATTATTATTTTCCATCAATTCCGGCGCTAAGACATTATTTGAAATTCGAGAATTGTTTCCGTATGTGTCTCAAGACCGTAGTCAGGAAACCAAGAGTCAAGGAATCATAATTCACGGAAAACATTTAAGAAATAATGTTCGCCATAAACATTCTTACTGACAGCTTTTCCAAAGATTCGTTTGAGGCAATGAGTGCCGTTTCTGATATTCTGTACATTGTCAGCACTGATTTGTCAAGCGAAAAACTTGATGACAAGTTTGATATCACCTCAATGTTAGTAAAAAATGTAAACTATACTTTTCTAAAAGAGGTNACTTTTGTCCTATCAAATGACCGCTTTTTTTGACAATAACGTTTCGTGATTTAATCAGTATTTGAAGAAAACTTTTGGGAAAGACCGAAATCACCTATCAAGTACTTTCTGAAGCATTGTTGCTACTGGAACAGCCGAAGACGAAAAAATTTCATTTTATCAATCAATGTCTAGCATATTTGAATCACCAATTTGATCTCGGAACCTTTATTACTGCTCTACCGTCGATTTCAACATTATCAAAACATGTTTTGCTATTTTTTTCTCAAGCGACCTTGAAATCTCAAATTTGCCACTGGTTTTCTTGCCTGGATTATGCAGAGATTGTCCGTAGATAAAGAAACTTGATCACTTTAATCAAAGCTTGAATACAGGTGATGCAAACATCTGTGGTAGGTCGGGTACTCACGAGAAAATTTTTTGTTCACATTTTGTCGATGTCAATGAAGTTTATTTTTTAATACCGTGATCAACTGTACGCATTGTGTTCAAATCATGAATGACGGTTATTTTGGGGAGGTATAAACTTTTTTTCAATTTATACATATCAAGTTACTATTTATACCGTTATACCGCCATTACAATTTTTTCAAAGATAAATTCCCGGTCAATTAGCTCGGATGTTTGATCATGTTAACCGATATGTTTTTTGATTTTACGACTATGATTTCAATTAAATTTATTCATTCGATTTTAACACATTAACGAGTATTGTGTGTAGATGCTGGATTGATTGGGTGCATTAGTCGTTCCTTAAATGACTATTTATCAGGAGTCGAAAAAAATTATATAAAAACTTAAAATCAAACCCTTTTGTTGAAAGATCGAAATTATAATGTCTGCAACACGTTTAATAGTAGAGTCTCTGGTGAAACTGAAAAAAAGCGTTTCATAAGTTATAAGTTTTAAATTGTTTGGTTGAATCATATCTGTAGTATACTGAAAATGACACATTATTTTCGTACATACATATTCTCAGTCAACTTTGGTCGTTTTCAGTATTAAGTTTTCGAATTAATTCCGTATTATAATAGAGCAGACGTTGACGTTTAGGCTCTCCACTAAGCCCCCTGACCCACTTAATCCCCCTTTTTTGCATATGCTGATTTTCCGCTGACCTGACCTTTAAATGGTTTGTATCGAAATGGTATCAGCGAGGCGCAATGAAAAATCTAAGATAATTTTATACATGTAGCAATGCAACGAATTACCAAAATTCCATTGGTTGCATTGCCACAATAACTTTCTCGTTACCTGACATTCCAACTTTAACTTCTGACATGTTTAATCAATGTTGTTATTACTGTAGATTTCGAGTGATCGTTTTTCGGGTTTTGGACTCCAAGAAAAATCAAATTACCTACAAACTCTTAACATTGGAAAATGCAAAACACGAACAATCATAATATCAAGAATAATAAAATTACAAAAAAGTACGGCGGGGGTGGAGCGGAAAATAAAACAAAATTGTACCATTTAACCCTCTCCCTAGCATGTAATCACTTATAACCTCCTAACCAGTCAAACCTCCTTTTTCGGCAAAAGCTGTGAGAGGCTTCAAGCGTCAACACTGTATGTCAACCTTTTGATTACTTGAAGCATGCTGCTTCACTCTCTTTTTTCGAATTGTTTCTTGTAATTGAAGAGCAGCATTGTCTTCTGTTCCCCTTCAGCAATATTGGATCATTAATCCAATGTGTGGGCTTGTGAGCAAATTTTAAAAATTATCAACTTTTTTCGGGGAGATCTAAAAATGAAAAAACACGTTTCTTCAACTTGACTTTTTTTTACCTGACTTTAATTTTTGTTACTGTTAGTTAAACTAGATAAGCACCCTCGCATAGAATTGCGAATAGATGGAGCTAATTTTTCGTGACCTTAATCTTTTAATATGCTTTAATCAATGGATCAGATCCTTTAATTGCTACATCGAAATTGACGCTTTAGAATCAGATTTGACATAGATTTGAGTTTAGGAATTTTTCGTGCTGAGACGTTGCTTTTGTTGATGTCAAATTTTTTTGACTTGTGTTATTTAATCGAGTCTAATAAATTGGAACTTATGAGTGACGTATATTCGGCTATGCCCGAAGGGTTCCAAATTTTGGATTGGTCACAAATAAGATGATGTTCATAAATATATCACAAATCAAATTTTCGATATTCTGATTACTTTTTTTGAAGAAGCTGACCAATTAGTTGTAGCCTCGCCGTTGCGGAATTGACATTATGATATAAAGTTGGAACACTCGAAGCTGCTATAATTCGCGGCCCAGTGTTCAAATACGGTACGTTTTCAGTAAAATTTCAAATTTAAAATGAAATTTTACGAATCCTCTTATTGTTACACATTAATTTTTTCATAGGAATAAATTTCATACTATAAAATGCAAATTTTATTGAACAATATGATGAAAATGTCGGACACATAAATAATTAAAGACCCATCTTTGAAAAACAATTATTTTGAATATTATTAATTTACTTTAATTGTTTTTTTATCTCGCATTATTAATTATCGACCAAATTTTAAAGTGACTGTAATTATTCATTTAATAAGTTTATATTTCAAGTTTGAAATTTATATCTTCAATTTTCAACATGGAGCAGCAATTCAATTTTGGAACGCTGTGGACTTCAATAGAAACTCAATTCTCGAGAATGATTTCCTTTTAATGGTTTTTGTCACGACTTTTAGTAATTTTTGCAATCAACGTCATTCGTTATCGAGAAGTTGAAATTCTGATTATAACTGCAGATTTCTGGCCAAAATGTTGACTATGAACTTTTAAAGAGTTGTAGTCGGTTTTTACGAGCGAATGTTGCAATTCAAGCATCAGCTATTGAGTCTGCGTTTTTGAGATGGAAAGTACTGGATAGTTGCAGCAGAAATTATCAAAGTATGGTGGATGCATTTGAAACTGATGCCTTTTATTTCAAATTTTTTCATACTTGATGGAGCTTCTGTTGAGGTAAACAATGTTTTTTAGACTGTGCGAATGTCGAATGTGCTATTTGCTAGTGGTTTGTTTGTGCTTATTTTTTATTGATGCATGTTATGATGTGAATTTTTCAATTCATACTGGTTTCATGTTCTTTTATAATGATTTTAACAAATTTTCAAATATTCGAATCATTGGAAGTTAAGAAAATAATAAATTTAATTTTTACTTTCAAAATTCTTATAAAATGAGCATCTCTCCCTTTCCATATAAATTAAGCAATAAAATGTATTAGCAATTCAATTAACTGGTTTTTGCTTTCACTGCCATTCTTTTGATCTGACTGCAGACTGACTGCAGAACATATATCAAAAATTGATTTCGACGATGCTTTCAAAGCCGAGATCGATGGAATTGAAGCTGATTTATTCGTTTCTATCAACTTTGTCCTTCAAATGACCGCTTTTTTGACAATAACCGTTTCTGATGATTTATCACGTATTTTGAAGAAAACGTTTGGAACAGACCGAACTACCTATCAAGTACTTTCTGAAGCATTGTTGCTACTGGAACAGCCGAAGACGAAAAAATTTCATTTTATCAATCAATGTCTAGATATTGTTTTGAATCACACAATTTTGATTCTGAACCTTTATTATGCTTTAACCGTCGATTTCAACATTATCAAAACATGATTTTGCTATTTTTGCTTCTGCAAGCGACTTGAAAAATCTCAAATTGCCACTGGTTTTTCTGCCTGGGATTATGCAGAGATTGTCGTAGATGAAGAACTTTGATCATTTTATCAAAGCTTTGAATAAGGGGATGCAAAAACATCTGTGGTAGGTCGGGTACTCACCGAGAAAATTTTTTGTCACTTTTTGATCGATGTCTCAATGAAGTTTATTTTTTTAATACCAGTATCAACTGTACGCATTTGTGTTCAAATCATGAATGACGGGTATACTTACATTTGTGGAGAGGTATAAAAAACTTTCTTTTCAAATTTATACATATCAAGTTACTTATTTATACCGTTATACCGCCATTACAATTTTTTCAAAGATAAAATTCCCGGTCAATTAGCTCGGATTGGTTGATCATGTTTAACCGATGTGATACGTTTTTGATTTTTCACGACTATGAGCTTTCAATTAAATTTTATTCATTCCAGATTTGTTAACACATTAACGGAGTATTGGGTGTAGAATGCTGGAATTGATTTGAGTGCATTAAGTCGTTCCTTAAAAACTTACATATTTTATCAGGAGTCGAAAGAAAATTATATAAAAACTTAAAAATCAAACCCCTTTTGTTTGAAAGAAATCGAAAATTAATAATTGTCTGCAACACGTTTTAACTAGTAGAGTCTCTGGTGAAACTGGAAAAAGCGTTTCATAAGTTATAAATTTCTTAAAATTGGTTTTAGTTGAATCATATCTTGATGCATGAAAGATTGACTGATAAATGACAACATTATTTTTCGTATGTTCAACTTTTTGAGTCGTATTTTTATATATTCCATAAACTGTTTTTCAGAAATTCTTGATAATTTAACGTATTAATTTAAATATGATGCAGTAGTTGACCACTTTAGGCTCCTCCAATTAAAGCCCCCCTGACCACTTTAAATCCCCCTTTTTTGGCATATCTGATTTTCCGCTGACCTGTGACCACTTTAAATGGGTGTTTCGAATTGGTATCAGCATGAGCGCAAAAAATCTAAGAATAATTTATACAGTGTAGGCAATGGGCAACAATTTCAACCAAAATCTCATGTGTTGCCCATTGCCATCAATAACTGTATTCGTTAACCGGACATTCCAAACTTTTAAATCAAACTTTGACATGTTTAATTCAAATTGTTCTTTTTACCTGGTATTGGTGGATAATTTTTCGAGTAATCGTTTTTCGGGTTTTTGGTAGACCCCAAGAAAAATAAATTACCTACAACCTCTTAACTAATGGTCGGAAAATGCAAAAACGAAAACAAAAACTTTCAAAATATTTCAAGAAAATCAAAATTACAAAAAAAAAGTTTTAACTGGGAGTCGGGAAAATACAAAAACCCTCAAAAAAACTTGTCGCGTGACCACTTATAACCCCTCTCCCTAGCATGTAATCACTTATAACCCTCCTAACCAGTTAAAACCCTCCTTTTTCGGCAAAAGCTGTAGGGGGCTTCAAGCGGTCAACCACTGTATGTCAACCTTTTGACTTACTTGAAAGACAATGCTGCTTCACGTCTCTTTTTTCGAATTAAGTCTCTTGTAATTGAAGAGAGCAGCATTTGTCTTCTGTTCCCCTTACAGCAAAATTTTGATCAATTTAAATCCAATGTGTGGGTCTTGTGAGCAAATATTAAAAATTATCAACTTATTTTCGGGGGAGATCTAGAAAATGAAAAAAACCACGCGTTTCTTCAACTTTGACTTTTTTTTACCCTTGACTTTAATTTTATGTTACTGTTAGTTAAACTAGATAAGCACCCCTCGCATAGAACCTGGAATAGATGGAGCTAATTTCGTGACCTTAATCTTTGTTATAAATGCTTTAAAATCAATGGAATCAGATCCTTTAATTGCTACAATCGAAAACTTGAACGCTTTAGAATCAGATTTGACATCAGATTTTGAGTTTATGGAATTTTTCGCTGCTGAGACAGTTGCTTTGGTTGATGTCAAATTATTTTTTGACTTGGTTATTATAATCGAGTCTAATAAATTGGAACTTATGAGTGACGTTATATTGGCTATGCCCGAAGGGTTCCAAATTTTGGAATTGGTCACAGAAATAACTGATGATTTCAAAATATATCACAAATCAATTTTCGATTATCTGATTACTTTTGTTGAAGAAGCTGACCAATTAGTTGTAGCCCTCGCCGTTGCGGAAATTGACATTACTGATATTAAAGTTGGAACACTCGAAGCTGCTATAACTTCGCAGGCCAGTGTTCAAATACGGATACGTTTTCAGTAAAATTTCAAATTATTAAGAGTGAAATTTTATACCGAATCACTCTTATTGTTACACATTAATTTTTTCGATAGGAAATAAATTTCATACTATAAAAAATGCAAATTTATTATTTTTGAACAATAAATGAAAAAATGTCGGCAATAAATAATAAAGAACCCATCTTTGAAATTGAATTTTTTTATCTCGCATTATTAAATTATCGACCAAAATTTTAAAAGTGACTGTAATATAATTCATTTTAATAAGTTTATATTTCAAGTTTGAAATTTATATCTCAATTTTCAACATTGGAGCAGCAATCAAATTTTGGAACCGTGTGGACTTCAATAGAAACTCAATTTCTCGAGAATGATTTCCTTGTAATGGTTTTTGTCACCGACCTTTTAGTAATTTTCGCAAATCAACCGTCATTCGTTATCGAGAATTTGGAAATGTCTGAAATTATAACTGCAGATTTTCTGGCCAAAACTGTTGACTATGAACTTTTAAAAGAGGTTGTAGTCGGTTTTACGAGCGATGTTGCAATTCAAGCATCAGCTATTGAGTCTGCCGTTTTTGAGATGGAAAGTACTGGAATAGTTGCAGCAGAAATTATCAAAAGTATGGTGGATGCATTTGAAACTGATGCAGCTTTTATTTACCAATTTTTAATTCATACTCTTGATGGAGCTTCTGATGAAGGTAAACAATGTTTTTTAAGCCTGTGCGAATGCGAAATGTTGCTAATTTGCTAGTGGTTTGATGTTGTGCTTATTTTTTATTTGATGCATGTTCATGATGTGAATTTTTTCAATTCATACCTGGTTTCATGTTCTTTTATAATGATTTAACAAAAATTTCAAAATATNTTTCATTTTATCAATCAATGTCTAGCATATTGTTTGAATCACAAAATTTTGATTCTGAAACCTTTATTACTGCTCTAACCGTCGATTTCAACATTTATCAAAACATGATTTTGCTATTTTTTGCTTCTGCAAGCGACCTTGAAAAATCTCAAATTGCCACTGGTTTATCTGCCCTGGATTATGCAGAGATTGTCGTAGATGAAGAAACTTTGATCACTTTAATCAAAGCTTTGAATACAGGTGATGCAAAAACATCTGTGGTAGGTCGGGTACTCACCGAGAAAATTTTTTGTCACATTTTTGATCGATGTCAATGAAGTTTATTTTTTTAATACCAGTATCAACTGAAAGCATTTGTGTTCAAATCATGAATGACGGGTATACTTACATTTGTGGAGAAGTATAAAAACTTTCTTTTCAAATTTATTCATATCAAGTTACTTATTTATACCGTTATAACGCCATTACAATTTTTTCAAAGATAAAATTCCTGGTCAATTAGCTCGGATTGGTTGATCATGTTTAACCGATGTGATACGTTTTTGTTTTTTCATGGCTATGAGCTCTCAATTGAATTTCATAGATATCCTTATTTGTTTAACAATAAAAGCGTTTCAGCAGTAGCATTTTTCACCACTGATGCTGTTAGTTTCTTCTTTCGGTGAGTTTAATCAATTGAGCACCCCTCAAAAAGAGGCTGGAATAGATGGAGAAAATTTTGTGACCTTAATCTTTGTTATCAATGCTTTGAAATCGATGGAATCAGATCCTTCAATTGCCACTATCGAAAAATTGAATGCTCTCCAGCCAGATTTGACATCAGATTTTGAGTTCACAGAATTTTTTTTAGCTGAAACAGTTTCTTTCGCTTATGTGAAACTCTTCTTTGACTCAGTCAGTATTATCGAGTCTAATAGAGTAGCAATTATAACTAGCGTTATATTGGCCATGCCCGAAGGATTCAAAATTTTACAATTGCTCGAAGAAATAACTGATGATTTTGTTATTTATCACAAATCAATTTTCGACTATTTGATAACTTTTGTTGACGAAGCTGACCAACTTGTTGTCGCGCTTGCGGTTTCCGAAATTGAAATTACTGAGATTGATATTGGAACACTCGAAGCTGCTTTAACTTCGCAGGCCAGTGTTGAAAATACGCATAAGTTATCAAATAAATTTTTAGGTCTTTTTCATGACTATCTTTTATTATGGTTGTGATCTATGAACTAGAAATATATTTCTTCCAATGAAAATTGAATTTTATGAGAATGAACAAAAAAATTTAAATTTAAGCAATTACTAAAAATATAGTTAAAATTTTTTGAAGCTTTAATTTCATTATAATTCAACGTTCAATAATCCAAAATTAATTGTCATATATAGATGTTTTTAAGCTTTGATATTTTTATGTCAAATTTTTGTCCGGATCATCTTTTAATTTCTTACTTTAAAATTAATAACTCGATTCTTAACATTTGAGAAGAAAACAAATTTTGGAACCGTATGGACTTCAATCGAAACTCAATTTCTTGAGGATAATTTTCTGGTAATGATGTTCATCTCCGATCTTTTAGTCATTTTTGAAAGTCAACCATTATTCGAAATTGAGACTTTGGAAATGGCCGACATTATCACAGCAGATTTTCTAGCCAAAACTATTGACTATAAACTTTTAAAAGAAGTTGTAGCTAGTCTCACGACTGATGTTGCAATTCAAACATCAGTTATTGAATCTGCCGTCTTTAAGATAGAAAATACTGGAATTGTTGCGGCAGATATTATCACAAACATGGTGGATGCATTTGAAACTTATACAGCTCTTACTTACCATTTTTTTAGTTATAACCTTGGTGGAGCTTCTGATGAAGGTAAACTATATTGGTTCAGGGTGTGGCCGATTCAAAGTGTTACAAAATCTCTAATGTTTCAAGTTCTCTTCTTTTTGAAATGCTGCGAAACGGTTTAATCAGAGACTGTTATAAAATGAATTTGGTTGATTATTTTTAAATGTGTATCAAATTCAAACCAAAATTGTTTGTTGATAATTAAAAATTATTGTATTTTGTCATAGATTATCTAAAATTCCGATTAACTTTGCTGAAATTCAAGTACTTTTCATCATAACATGGTGCGACTATCAGATATTTTGAACTTATTTTAAAAAACTTAAAAAAATTTGTCTGAAAATTATATAAGTTATCGAAACCGTTAGCAATAAAGAAAAATAAATTATTTTAAAAATGTTTTGATTCCAAAAAAGAATCATATGAGTTTTTGTTTCATGACTTGAATTTTCCAGAAACTAGTGGGAGAGCCATCGGTTTCGTATGATTTTTAGCGGACAAAATTAAAAAAAGTCTTGAGTGAAGAAAATGATAAATTTGCAATAAACATGAATTTTAAGTTTCACGATTCATCGTTATAACATTTCAAAGTTTAAAAATTACTATTAAAGATATCAAATCGGAGAGTCCTTGATCTTTCACAGTGAAATTTCTGAAAATATATCAAAACTAATCATTTTCAAGTTCTTAGTTAATAAAAAAGTTTTGCATAAGTCGTAAAGGTTTTGGAAAAAAAATATCGACCAGTAAAGTTTTATAACCAGTTTTGCACTTATTTGTCTTCATTTGTCACGTGACGCAGCCCAAAATATCTTTATCCGAGGAGACCTAGTCCAGCTTAAACCCTACAAAACAGATGACTCTACAAAACTTGAGCCAGTTCTAATTGGTTATTGAATTCGAAAGTCAAAAATAGTTTTTCGCCATATGATCGCCTTTTTTACATGATTTATTTCTTAAACCTATTTTTATCAGCTTAAATGCTCACCTTGCACGTAAGGTCTTCGGTTTTATGCATAATAAATAAAAACAATGACAAAACATTTGTGGCGCTCACATGGTCAAAACCATAATTTTTCGAATACAATTTTCAGATTCCAAATCGCAATTGAATAAAAATGAAATTTTATTTGATACCATTAACTTTAAAATTTGACACAGTTTTGGACTCCATGTCGTTAAATACTAGGAAAAAATTAGATAGAAACTCTTGGATATTTTTTTCAACAAAATAGAAAAAACTTGTTAATTTCAGTTCCTAGTATTCATCATATTTCTAAAATTTTCAATTTGATTGCTCACTATATCTTTAACCGGTAAAGAGAAGAGATAGCATGAAAAAATATAATAACTACTATTTTCGTAAGTTATATTGACTCCAGCATGCCGGGTTTATGCCACCCCCTTAAACAACTCTTTAGCTTTCATAAAACGTATGAACTGGAGTTTTATGATCAAAATGTTGGAGAAGATACATTTTTACGGAGCCTCCTAAATTTAATTTTTGGCGGCAAAAGCCAAAATTTGAAAAAAAATAGTGAGAAAGATGTTTGTATTGTTTTTGTCTAGGCCTGACACAAAAATAATGTAAATTGACAAGGGAGATAGTTTATTAGTGTTTCTTGGGGACGCTTATTAAATGTTTGTGTGTTTGCGTAGGTGCAATTGTATCAGATTTCCTGTTTGTTGGAAATTCACCGCGAAGGTTGGTTCTGTAAGTTAAAATTGCTTTCGGAATATCCCTTCTACTAGTTTGGCGTGAAATGGTCTTATGAAAGGCCAAAATCAGCGACTGATTTGAGCCTCTTCCAGGGTCATTTCCCGCCAAACTAGCAAAGGTGATATTCCAAAAACATTTGTAACTAACAGAACAACTTCGCGGTGATTTTAACTTACAGTAATCTGATACAATTCCAACTACGCCGACACCTACGCTTTAAAAAGCTTCTTAAAAAGACACGCAGTTCGTACCAACTCTTCAATTTTCATCATTTTTTATTATTTTTTTGTGTGATGGCTCCAAAGAAGCCTCACACATAATGCATTATTGTCCTTTACTCGGAAATTGCTTTTGGCAGCCAAAAAAACGAAAATTATTGATTTATTTATGATTTAAATTTAAAGTGCGCTAATTTTTTTTCTTTTGACGCGCTACCGAGTTAAAAATTGCACAAAAATCCTTAAAAGTGTTTGTATTTACAGAAAATATTTTGAAGCATTTTTTCTGGTTTCTAAATTTTGTCAAAAATTTAGGCTTAAATGAAAAGTTGACATGCCCCCAAGAGACGCCGAATCAAAATGTCAAAAAAAACTCTCTAATGGATTGTCAAACAAGGCTTGTGCTTTCAGATGCAGTATGAGCCGAAACTTTATCTTCTAAACTGGTGGAGGAGATACCTTTTTGCTGAGCCTCCCAAACTGACCATTTCCAACAATTTGGCTC